>JAEPRB010000345.1:0-33470 GCA_016758965.1 Circinella minor
TTTGGCGCGACATCACCAACAGTCCACACGCCATCATCGCTATTTTCTTCTAATTGTTCAACAATACTAGAAGGGAGAATAAAAACGTGAAGGAAGAGGAGAGGAAAGGAAACGAGAACGAGAATCAACAGGTGTATTGACAGGTCCATGAGGTAATGTTAATAATGATGCTTTAGCTTTCGTTGTTGAACAACGTGCAATTGTTTCAAATGTGAGCGCACTTTTCATTTCTATATTATTATTATTATTATTAGTTGGTTATATAAGATTGTAAGGAGAGAGATCTATTAGCGAGAAACCCAAAAAAAAAAAAAATAGTTTCAAAAAAAAAATCTGAACTGACTGTCAACCATTTTTTTTTTTTATTTATTTTTTTGTAATGCAGCCACACACACATACTACACAAACACATTTTTTTTTTATTCCGAGAATAGGGATTTTTTTTTTTTAAAAAAAAAAAAGAATTAAGGATTGAACTGATCATATCTAAAACCTTTAGTGTAGTTAACTGTTCATGTTGCTAAGCAATACTTTCAAAGATTATAAGTATGTGAGTTTTCTGCAGAATTAGATTCTTACTTTTAACAAGGTTTATTTAAGTATCAGAAGATCCAAGTCCTATTGCAATATTATGAACCTTTTTAAAAAGAAACTATTATGGGACAAATATAAGAGTCCTATGTTAAATATTTATAGAGATCATAACTTTATCCTTTGTAATAATTTACGTTAGATACCAGGAATTCTTAAGTGTCAAGTTTGTAATAATAAAAAATACTAAATTTCTGTTATTCAAGGCTTTCCATTCTGCCCCCCTCCCCCCCACCTTTTTTTTTTGGTGAGAGTAATGTAAGGTTTTAAAGCAATTCCTTTATGTCTACCAAAAAAAACAAAAGAAAAAAAAATTGTGATCTACCTGCTATAATTTTTTTTTTAAGTTCTATAATCACGAAAATGTTTATTTAATAAGACAATCAATTTTAACAAAACATGTACGATAATCTTTGTCTCTCTTTTTTAGTTTTAATAACTTTATGTCTACATAGTATCATCAGTAACAATTAGTATCAAAAAAAAAAGTTTAAAAATGACACGGATAACATTCTTAAAGAGAAATATTTACTGTAGTAATTACTATAATAGGATAGATGACATATAGTCCATTTAGTTCGCCACATATATAGTTTACATATATATATGTAAGCTTATTTCACCTACTTGTAAGAAATTTACATGTTGCATTTGGAGAGGAGTTATCGGATAGAAACAATAAAAAAAAAGCAATTCTCATAATTGTGACATATGAAAAAAAAAAAAAACTCTTTTGTTTCTTCTTTAAATATTACATTTATCATTATAATTATATTATAATGGAATGACTTGTCATATTTTTCTCTTTGAATATACACAGTCAGTCATATATAATAAACAATTATTTGTTTCATATACAACATTTATGTAGATAACAGTTATTTTGAAATAATGAAAGTAGATGGGAATATATCATGTTATAGTTACCCATTTTTTTTTTTTTTAAAAAAAAAAAAAACAGATCCATAAATTACCATAAACGTTTTATTTTGTAGTCATTAAATTTATTGAGAAGAATATTTATACTACGTACATAATAGAAGAATAATAGGAATATAGGAAATTCTTTAACATTTAAGGAAAACAAACAAAAAATATATTACTTTTTTTTTTATTAACGATAAAAAAAAAAAAAAATTATAATAAAAATGTTATTTTGATCGCCCAAAAATGATGATCGACGTAAAGGAAGAAAAAAAAAAAAAACGTGGAGTTTTTTTTATGTAATAGTTTAGGGAACCAAAGTAAATTATTTGAGCGGGCTGAGATAAAAGGAAAAAAAAAAAAAAAAACCAAATGATCTTGTGTAACATACTTCGAGAATCAAAAGAAAAAGCATTTAATTAGACATTGCAGGATCTGATGAAAAAAACAAAGGTGTTTCAAAAACAAGTTCCGAGAGAATTTGGATTGAATTAAAATTATAATTCATTTCATAAGAAAAAAAAAAAAAGTGAATAAAATTTATTAGTAAATAGTTGTATACTTCATTATAATCACGAAATAAAAGATATTTTTATTCATTACTGCTAATTATTTGATGCCACCTGAAAGAGAAGAGTGCACGGTTATTTCTTTTTTTTTTTTTTTCTGTTCGCACACGCATATACACGCAACACACACTAAATGGTTGTTGTTTATTTTATTCTAACAAAGCTGACCTTTTCACGTGGCAAATGACTTTTATGGGTCTTCAAAAATTGGTAAGATAAAAAACTCCCTCAAAACGTAAAATTTAAAGTGTGTTTATAATTTCTCGGTTTCCTTCTTTCTTTTTTTTTACTCTTTTGTTCTCCTCCCCTTTTTATATTTCTCCTTTCTTTTATTCTTTCTTTTTAAGTCAATAATAACGTAAAAAAAAAAAAATGTCTGTTCATCTAGAACCTGCGTCTCAACTTTCATTTCGACGTAAGCGCTTTTTTTTTATAAAGAGTATTATTAAATGAAAAAAAAAAAAAAACTCGCGTACGTTGCAAAAAAAAAAAAAAAACTCACATAAATAATAATAATAATATAGGCCCATTAACACAAGTGACTAAAGAATTATTACTTGTCACTAATCCAAGCAATGACCCTGTTATGTTTAAAATTAAGACTACTGCTCCTAAACAATATTGTGTAAGACCAAATGCGGGCCGAGTAGAACCTAATTCTCATGTTGAAGTTCATGGTAAATATTCCTTTTTTTTTTTTAATATTCCATTGGGTTAATTCATCTATTTTTTTTTTCTCTTGGCAAATAATAATTTTTTTTTTAAAAACCCCCCCCCCCCATTCACATTTTTTTTTTAGTTATTTTACAACCATTCAAAGAAGAACCACCAGCTGATTATAAATGTAAAGACAAGTTTCTGGTTCAGACTGCTATTATCAAACCGGCTTATGAAGCATTACCTATTGCTGACATGGTATATATACATATTATTTAAAATGAAAGAAGGAGAGAGATAATTAGGATAGAAACGAGAAGAAGGAGAGATTGTGGGGTAATTTGTTTTTTTTTTTCGGAAAGGGGGGAGGAAGAGAAAAGAAAGAAGATACATGACAACAACTGTGATCAAAGAAATCAATATGAGGTTAATTAATTTTATTCATATATATAATTGTTTTTTTTTTTTTAGTGGTCTCGAGTTGAACAAGAAGATAAGGCAGGTATCTTTCAACAAAAGATTAAATGTGCTTATTTGCCACCTGAAGAAGATCCTTATCTTGTAAATGCAACAAGTGATCAAGAACCTAATCAGGTAAAATAAATGAAACATATGAAATAAAATACAATGAGAAGAATAATGATACTCTATTTATTAATATAATGTCATATAAAAATTAGGCCGTTGTACCAGAACCTATTGTAGCAAAACCTATTGCACCTGCTCCAACTGCTCCAGTCCCATCAGTACCTGCACCTGAACAACCATCACCACCATCATATACTTCACTACCACCAACAGTAAAAGCAGAAACAGATGGGTCTTCTACCAAGGTAGTAAAAGAAGAAAAATCATCATCATTACCTGATGCTGTTGCTACCCCTCCTCCCGTCGTTGCTACTCCTCCTTCTCCTGTAGTTGTTAAAGATGATGTTCCAGTTGTTGTTAAAGAAAAAGAAGTTTCATCACCACCTATTAATAATACCCAATTGACCCATGTGGATGAAGTACCTGAACCTAAACCACGATCGGTACCATCACCACCACCTGCTCCAATTGAAACCATCAAATCGGATGAACAACCTATTAAACAAACTACTTCAACAACAACATCATCACCTGTTTCACCAAAGGTTACTACTAGCAACAAGACTACTCCACCAACGACATCACAAACACCAACAAATGTAACTTCGACTGTTGCTGCTGCTGTTGCTCCCACTGTTGCTCCTACTATTACCGCTGCTGCTCCTGCTGCTGCTACTGTTGCTGCTCCAACACCTGTTCAAGATGATAAGGAAAAGAAACAATTAGAAGAGGATTTGAAAAAGACAAAGGAATTAGTTCAACAATTACAGAAACAATTAGCAACTGCTCAAAAGGAACAAGAAGCAAAAGGTGGACGTAACAAATTACCATCCACTGTACAACCACAAGATGCTGTACATCAACATCTGGCTGCATTGGAAAAACAACAAGTTCCTGAAGGTTATCCTCCACAAGTTGTACTTATTGTTGCTGCACTTACCTTTGTTTTTACTTACTTGTTCTTTTAAAAAAAAAAAAAAAGAAACCATTGTTTCTATCACTTTCTTTTTTATTTTCTATCCTTCTGGGAAAAAAAATGATAATACTACATTACTATATAGCTTAGTGATAATAATTAGCAAGCTTAAGAAAAAAAAAAAACCGTAAAAAAAATCGAAGATTTCCCTTTTTTTTTTTTATTGCCTTACAGATACAAATAAAGATATAATTCTCGCATAATATAGTATAATATTAGTTGTAGCTATGATACATTATTACACCCTTTTACACAATCATCAAAATAATACAATTTATAATCCATAAAGAAACAAAAAAACATTTTTAATACTTTTTTTTTTTTTTTTGAATGTCGTTTTTCTTTTGTAAATATATAATGGTGATAATAATAATAGTATATACAGGAATTACCATACAAATTAGGTAGATAATACAATAACATTTCTGTCTTTTTTTTTTTTACAGAATAGTAGTAGTAGTAGTAGTAGTAGTAGTAGTAGTAGCGTTATAAATATTTTGTATAGTACCACCACCAAGGCACCAATCATCTAGATAAACAACAACTTGTTGACCAGGTGCCATGGCTCGAATAGGATTTAAAAAATTTAAATGATATCGACCATCTTGTAATTTTGATAATCGTGCTTTTTGTGGTGCCATACGATATCTCACCTGAGCATCTACAAGTACCCCTTCTTCATTACTATCCAATGATGGAATAGATTTAAATAATGATTGGGGTGTATTTTCTTTATCTATCCAAATCCAATCACGTGCCGTGCATGATCCATGAAATAATGCAGGATGAGTTGAACCAGGAACACATACCAATGTATTATCATTCAATCGCTTTTCTGCAACAAACCATTTATCAGATCCGAAACATATTTTTGAAGCTTGTCCAACAGTATATTTAAATAATCCTTGATGTTGTCCAATCATTCGACCTTGTAAATCTACTGCAGGTCCTGGTGCTTGATCAATATATTCACTCATAAAATCTGCAAAACGTCGTCGTTGTCCAATAAAACAAATCCCCATACTTTCTCGTTTTTTTGCAATGTCATGTAATCCTAATTCATGTGCCATTGTTTTGACTTGACTTTTACTTTGAAATTCACCCAATGGAAACAAAGTTCTTTGTATAGCATTGGATGTTACTGACGATAAAAAATAGGATTGATCCTTTTTTCTATCTCTACCTCGATAAAGTTTTCCTCCTTCCATTGATCGACAATAATGACCCGTTGCTAACCATGTATTCTCTGGTACTTGGTTCAAAAGAGCACCAAATTTAACATGTCGATTACATTGAATATCTGGGTTAGGTGTTAATCCATGGGCATAATCATCGATCGTTTGTTGAAATACATCAGTCCAATATTCTTTTACAAAGTTAACTTGTTTACAATCGTCGATTTTTAATAGTTCACAAGTACGTTGAACATCTTGCCAATCTTGTACTGAAGTACATTCACCACGTTCATCAGAGGTATCCCAATTACGCATATAAATACCTTGGACTCGATATCCTTGAGACTTTAGTAATGCTGCAGTAACACTGGAATCAACACCACCAGACATGGCGACAATAACTCGATCGCCTGGTTTGGGTTTTAAAGTATGTATTTCATTGTTGTTATTGGTATGTTTGGTGTTAGTAGAAATGAAATGACGTCGTAACCATAGTTGTCTTTGTTGTTGTAATTCCTTTAATATTAATCTTTGTTGTGATTGAAATAATATAAACTGTTTATGCATATTATTGTTATTATTTTTTTTCTGGTGCTAAGTTGTAAAAAATAAAAATAAAAGGGGGAAAGCTAAAATTATAAATCTCAGCCACTATGTACCTAGTATCCCTCTTTTGATTCTTTTTATCGTATCATACCACCAATATCAATGACCAAAGAAAAAGGAAAAACATAGTATAGAATCAATATATAAATAAATTGAATACCAGCGTTTAAACGTATTATGAAAAATATATTAGTTTAAATTAATTTTTTTTAATATCATAAATTAATGTAATTTTATCAATGCTTGAAATTATACTTATGGTTATAGACTAAATTTTATTAAGTGATTTTTTCTTTTCTCGACGTACCTAATATACGTAACAGAAACATTTAAATTATATCCTATATTTAATATATTAATGACACTATATCTTTTTTGTGTAAAATCGAAAAAAAAAATCCTAAAACAAATTAACATAGTTCTAGAACATCATCCACATTTTATACAACAAAAAAAGTCAAAACATGTCTGAGACTCGTACTTAGTAGGCTATGTAGAAATGTTACCCAGATAGAAAGGTAATATCGTTCAAATATTTGAGACAAAATAAAATTTTTTTCTCCTCTATTCACGATATATGTGATTTAGTAACTTCACTCAATATAACTTTTGTTTTTCACTTGATTTGATTTCAAAATATATCAAATATTATTATTCAATATTGAACAATAAAATATTAAAAGTATATATGGTTTCGGTTCTCTAACATATTTTTTTTTTACCACTCTAATTATATATAATATGTCGTTTAGCTTTAATAATAATAAAAAAAAAAGTAAATAGCATGTTGTCTACGTACGTATGTATGTAAAAAGGGATAATACTTTATTTATTCGTCAAAAATAATAATAAATATAAAAATAACTACGTACGTAAGATGTAAAGTTTTTTCTTTAGTGGTAAGAAAATAAATGTTAATATAATAATTATAGTAATTCTCCTAAAGCTAATAAAAATAATAATAATAATATCAATACTAACAATGAAAAAAGAAAAAATTCTTTACAAGTTATAGAAAATATTTTTTCTTAAAATTTTTGTGGAGGTGTAAGTTATAAAAAAAAAAAAAAAGAAGATATGTGAACAAAACAAATAAATAATAATAATAAAAAGAAAATATAATGAAATAAAAAAAAAAATAGTTCACAAAAAATAAAATAAAGAAGATATTAACAAGTTATAAAAAGAGACTGGGTGATATTGTGTGACGCATACAAAGAAAAGAGAAAAGATATAATATATGTTGATTCAATGGGGGGGGAAGGGTTAAGGGGTAAGGAAAGGTGCAGGGACAGGAACTGAAAGTTTATACTTTACAAAATAAAATAAAAAATAAGAAAAGAAAAGAAAAGAAAAACAAAGAGGGGGTTTAATTTGTAGGTGGGGTAATAGGTAGGTTACGTATATAAATGATGTTTGTTTGGGTGTAGGAAAGAGAAATGAATATAATAATTGGTATTTATTCCATTGTTCCATTATCCAATCGATCCATCCATTCGCTTGGTATCACAGGGGTTACAAGTCTTTCTCTGTCACGCTTTGATTCTTCTTCTGGTGCCCATCCAGTGAAACTAACCATATGAGCTGTAGTAGGAACAGAGAATGGTAACATAAATTTAGGATCTCTTGTTTCCTTCATTTCTTTATCTTCTTCATCATCCAACTTGAGAGGTTCTTCTGAAACAGTCTGTTCCTGTTCCTGTTCTTGATCTCTTTCTTGTTGTTGCTCATCTTCTGATGCTACAGGTGCTGTTACATTATCTGTGTTACTGGATTTCAAAGATTCTTCTTCAGTAATTGTTGTTGTTCTTGTTGTTGCTGTAGGTGTTGATGATGATGTTGTAGCAGTTGGAGAAGAAGGTAAAGTAGGTGGCATCGAAGCAGACGCAGAAATACCAACACTAGACATAATAGATCCTACAAAGCTTGATACACTTTCACGTCTTGATCGAGTGCGTCGTAAAGAAACACTTTGTGTACGAGACATACCAGATGCTGATTTGTTGTTACTCTTTTTACTATTTTTACGTTGATTTCGCGCTTGCTTATATCGAACAGTATCTTCAGCCAATTGCATAGCGTACTTTTCAATTTCATCAGGTAAACGTGATTCATTCACTTCATAGCGATAATTGGTAACACATCGTTTAACTTGTAATGCATTCAATGAGTCGAATTTTTTCACAGTTTGAATAAATCCGACGAGATCCTGCAGCTGAGTCAAGCATTGCAGAAGCTGCAGGAGTTGTGTTGTAGGGTCAAAATAGGTAACCAAACTATGCGGCAAATTACTTTGTCCAATCCAATCTTCAATATGTGACATATTCATTCTGATTTGTAATGCTTTAGATCGACATAATAATTTTTTGTTGCTTAAAATACGGTTAAACATTTCACAAGAAATGAAATGGAAAAATTGTGCCAATGCTTGAATAATGATCGTTGGATGAACATCATAAGATTGTAATACATAGAGAGTTGATGTTAATAAACTTGTTACGGATTGTGGTGAAATGGCCAACATTGAACATGCACTGTTTGAGTTGCTATTAACAGTAGATGTGCTTGGATTACGTTTCATTTGAACAGCCATACCACCATCAGGTGGAACAACTACAGATCGTCGTGTGCTTCGTCGAAAGAATCGTTGCCAATCATCAGCAAAATTGACATCTTCCATACCAGGAATTTGCTCGTGATCAACCATGGCAGGTACAAGGATCTTGGATAAACGTCGTTCAGTATCGTTGATGATCATTGTATAAATTTCAGATATCAATTCAGAAATATGCAATTGATGTTCAGCAGTAGCAACGACCAATCCAGTATCTTTTTTAAGATAGTATAAAAGTTGTGTTGCATTGGTAATCCAGAAGGCAAGTACATGTACGTTACGTGCATTACTCTAGAATAGATTTTTTTTTCCGTTTGTTTTATATTAGAAACATCATAAGAAAGAATGTTTTAAAGTATAATAATTTTTCTTTTTCTCCCTTCAAGCTTGGGTATGTTCAAAATTATAATATACCTTAATTTCATCGCTAATACGATTCATAGCACCTTCAAGAACTTCTTGAACAAGTTCATCACTAGAGAAATAATGAGCGAATCTAGCACTAAGAAATATCACATTGGCAGGAACACAAATTTCTTGATGTGAACGAACAGGAAGTTGAATATTGGTAATAACTGTATCGAGAATATATTGTAAATTCTCTGCACCAAAGACAAACATTTGATCTGGAAGGCATTTATCCCAATGAAATTCTTGTGCCATATCATCATCATCGTCGTCTTCGTCATCATCATCATTGTTATCTTCATCATTATCATTTCCAAAATTATTGTTGTTAAATTCATTTCCATCATCGTTATCGTCGTCGTTATCATCGTCACTTGTATTACCAGCTAAAGCCATTGCTGTTTCTAATAACTTGCGACGACGATCTGCTTCTTCAGTCATAAAATTATCATAACCTTCCAACGTGGATTGATAATAAAAATCATAATCGCCTGCATTAGATGAAGAAGACGACAAACTACCAGCATTACGACCCATGATACTAGAAGTAGATGAAAAACTATCTCGTGGATTGGTCGCAAGAATTTCAACAATTTTTTGATTATCTGTATTAAGGAAATCAAAGACTGTTCGACCTTTAGCTGATCGAGTGTTAGATGAAGCACCACTTTCCAATAAAACCTTGACAACTGCTTCCTGATTATTATTGGTTGCCCACATAAGAGCAGACCAACCATCTATAAAAAAAAAGGGGTAGGGTAGGGATTAAAAATAATAAAATGAATATTATTTATCGATCCTTCTTTTATTAATATTTATTGATATTAAATGATCTCTTTCATTTTATCTTTCCCCCCCCCCTCCACACACACACACTCTCTCTCTCTTTCTACCACACAGACAAATAAGTAATAAATCTCCTATTTTTTCTTTTTAATTTGATTAGTCCAATAATTCTTGTCATACTTACATGAGTCTTGAACATCAGTTTTCGCACCCGCTTCTAACAATGCTTGTGCAATATCGACTTTTCCAAAACATGCAGCATAGATTAAAGGTGTTGTACCATCTTCATCACGAGCATCAATATCAATATAAGTTCGATATTCTTTTAATAAATGAGTCACTTTAGTTAAATCACCAGTCGATGCTGCACGACAAAATAACTGGGTCATTTTTTGTTTCTTGGTCTTTTCGTCTAGTTCTGTATGTTGAATAATATCATTTTCGTTGTCTAATTCAGCACCTGTTGTTATGGTTGTTTCATCACGGTTATCGTCACCATGAACATCACCAGTAGATGATGAAGAAGAAGATAATGACGAAGAAGGTGATTCCGGGTTACTAAAAGAAGATGGTGTCTTGCCAAGCATGGCAGACAATTGCTTATAGTTTTCGGCCATACGTTGAGATAAGTCATCATAAGTCATATTTTCATATTGTTGTCGAATTGATTCAGGTTCTACTGTTGTCGTTGTTGTATCGTCTTCGTCACGTTCTTTTATCATATGAAGACCGCCCATAGTTTCGGGAGTTGTAGTGGTCGTTGCTGTTGTTGCAGTAGTTGTTGTAGTATTTGGCTTATGGTGTAAGGGCATATCGAGGACATGGTCTGCCTCAGAACTATTATGTGGTGGCAAAACCGAAGTTCCTGACATTATTCAATAAATTGTTTAATGTTGAAAAGAGTAAAAGTAAAGAAAAAAAAAAAGGGGGAGGGCGGAACAATATATTTTTGTTTAGTTTTTTGGTAGTTGTTCTTTCGCAAAGAAGAAAAAGAATATGAAAAAAGCAGGATTTACTCTTTTTACTTTATTGGAACCCGGAGTGAAAATGAAAAAAAAAAAAAAAAACCAGATTCAGTATCCGCCATAATAAGTTCCCCCCCCCTCCCTCTTTGTGGTTTATTTCTATCTCTTCTTTTTTTTTTTTTTTGTACTCGTGTATGTTGTCTGTAAACTTTATACACACATATATAATATTATTTTCTCCCTTCCTACCCCAAAAAAACAAACTTTAATTTCTTTGTATTATATAAATTTTTATTATAAAAGATATATTTATATACCTAATAGGTAATGAATTTTAATAAAAGAATAGTATTCTGTGAATGAGAACCAAAATAATAATAATAATAAGGCCAATTATTAAGAAAATAGTTGATTTTTATGTATTTCCTTGTAAAAACGTGAGAGTAACAGGAAAAATTGTTGGCAGTTTCCGACTTTCCGACTTTACGATTTGGTAAAGCGCCATAGATTTTTGCAGGAAGACACCTTATCAGAAGAAGGAATTATCGAACAAGCATGGAAAGATGTGGAGAAAAGTCATTTCAGAGGCTTCGTTATTCACATTCCAGGTATGAGACTCATGATTGTTTAAATCTGATTTTTTGTAAAGACTTTCAGACTTTTTCAATAGATAGGTATTCCATAAATTTATATGGCGGTTTTTATTACACATAAAATAGAAATAAACCAATTCAATGTCACAAATATACCTTATATTTTTCTAAATGATTCAGCATGATTGTTATATTTATTTATAAATTTTTATTACTTACATCATATAGCTCCTAAAACTAAACAGATCAAATATTTGTTTACTAATTTAAGCTGTACGTAACTTTACTACTTCTTTCTTTATACCTCTAATCATGAGTCCATTCCTCAGCATTATCACTTGTTTATCGTTTATCGTTTATCGTTTTTTTTTTTTTTTTTTTTTTTGAAATCATAGCATACGTGACCCGTAAGTTTTCCGGAGTAGTGTATGAGACAAGGAGTTTGCGACAATGACCAGCTTTTAAGCAAGACTGCCAGTTCATACGGCCATTTTGTTCTTATTTGAATGATTCAACAAGCCCAATGTCTTCGTCCACTATTGTATGTGTTCGCTTTAATTGTGGCCCCATGGGTAAAGGTTCAGGAAAATCCAGTCCATCCGATTACTGTGAGGGAGGCTGAATCATCCACGATTTTGGCCTTTACTTCATCATTGTAATGTATACCTTTTTCACAGATCCATCGCTTCTTCTTGAGTGGTTTCTTTGAGTTAAATTTATCAAGAATACTTCCAAATTAGTGTTTGTTCGTTTAGCATGTCGTTTCCACAGCCAATTGAAAATTTTGTTCATATGTTTTCCTGAGGCAGGCACTAAAAGTCGTGCCACCCGGCTGTGTTTAATTTATTCCGCTCTGCTTGGTCGTGCCATTGATTTTTCCTTACTACCCTGCCCTGCAAGTTGTACCTTTGCATAAATAATAATTACGTTAAAAAAGCCAGTGCTTTTGTTTCGTTTTAAATAATTTTCTTTTTGGTTCAGTAGTATGATAATAATGAATTACCTTATTCAACTTATTAAAAGCAAATGACAAGTTAAAAAATAAAAATATTGTACATTTATATTACATATAGAGTACGAAATTATAACAAGAGAGTGATAAATAATGCGAAAGTTGATTATATCTTTTTACTAAAGAAAAAGTAAAAATAATATAAATGTTAGTAGTAAAAAATCATAAAATAGGCATAATAACCATTAAAAAAAAAGATGAAGAAGACCAAATGTGTATTTATAAGATAAACTATTTCCCAAAAATCATAATTGGAATTGTATGGTGCATTTCACTTGTAATCGCCAATAAATTCCACTGATTTCTAGAAGCTTCAGCTTTACACTAAATCAATATTTTGTAAATCCACACTTTAAGTATCATTTTTAAGCTTGTTATAAACAATTATTAAAGTTTAGAAAGTTGTAAAAATGTTTTAAAAAAAAGTTGAAGTTTGCCAAAGTTGGTCGGTCATAGCCCATTTCTGACCTTTTTGGCTGGGCAAGAGACAAAATTGAAAGATGAAAACTACATATCGGAGTTCTCAAGCATAGGTGGAGTAAATCACGTGATACAAGTAGTAGGTGAAAATATTAGAATGAGCTGTAACACAACAGTATCGCAATATTGGAATCTAAGGCCATAATATAAAGATAAGAAACTATAGAAAAAACTTTTAGTCTACCAAAAATATACATATATTTGATAAAGTTTACTTCATTTAATATTAATGCTCAAACAAATTAACTGTACTATATTTCTCATATTTATAAGCTTCATAATATTACAGTAGTGTGTGCTGTAGTTATTTTTGCTATTAATTAAAAAGAATGAGAAAATCGAGAGTTCTAAGTTCTAAGTGCTAATATTAATTGCAGAATTGATTCTGAAAATAATTAAATACTAAAGAGAAACGTTAACTATTATTTTCCCAATAATGAGATTAAAAAAGTTAACTTTTCATATATTATATTTTTTTTTGATTTAGTCATTAATTTTTTTTTTATATTTTTCCAAAAAATCGTTAATTTCGAGAAATAATTTTTTTTAAAAATTAAACGTAATATCTGAAAGAAACAGAAAAATGAAAATTAACGATAACAATTATATAATATAAATCGTTTCTCAAAGGCAATGTAATACTAAGTACATTGATAAGTTTCTTGATTTTGGTTTATGCAAAACATAAGAAAAAAATGTAAAATAGGGTCGGAGGGAGTCAGTTTTAAGTTTTAAGCTATGATATAAGACTATTGAGTAATGTAATGTATATATCTGCTTAAATTTATAAACACATATTAGTGTTTTATCAGAACATAATCATACTATAAGCATACAAAAAAGGTAGTAGAATTTATTAAAAGTTTTAGTATAGAACACTTAACTTTATGATGGCACAAAAACAACTATATGTTAAAAGTAATATATGTAACACAAATCACCAAATAAAGAAGCGGATTTTAAAATTGAAAATTGAAATAAAATAAATTATTGGCGATTACAAGTGAAATGCACCATACGTTCACTTGAACTACTATTTTTTACAATTACAACAACCGTTACATTATTTTTTTTTTATATTCCTTCAAAAAAAACCTTATACCTCCATAACGTCATTTATACTTTTCTACTATACATGTATTATATAAGTTATCCTATGTCCTATTCAGAAGATATATATTCTAGCCTCACTTACCTTGACATTGCTAATACTAATGAATCACCATCCACATATATTGGTGGTACATCAAATCAGCAACAAAATTATGATAATGATGTTCTTGAACGAACAGAAAGGTTTGTTACTTTTAAAATTTATTCATAATTATGGAAAATTAAACTTGCATAATATCATTAACATGACTGAGGAAATTATTTCATTTTTATAATTTTCAGTCAGCTCGCCAAAAAACAATTCTTTTTTCATATTGATGATTCGGTATCACCAAATTAGTTAGTATTAGAACAACAACAATACCAGCAACAGCATTATGATAATAATGTTCTTGAACAAACAGAAAGGTCTGTTACTCTTTATATTTATTCATAATTATGGAATATTAATGTTGCATAATATCATTAACATGACTGAGGAAATTATTTCATTTTTATAATTTTCAGTCAGCTCTCCAAAGAACAACTCTATTTTGATCTTGATGATTTGGTATCACCAAATCAGTTACAATATCAACAACAACAACAACAATCGAATTCACAATATCAACAACAATATCAACAACAACATCAAAAATATCAACAATATCAACAACAACAGCAACAACAATACCAACAACAACCGATAGATCGTATGCAAAATAGCAGGTATGTGAATAATGAGAAGGAAGAAGAAAAGAAACGAAAAATCTTCTCATCTTTAAAAATATGATTAGAATGAGTATTTTGGAGTCTAACGTCTTTCGGATACATATATAGAAGCACGGACTCTGTGGAGGCCCTCTCTTCTCACAATTTAGTTTTGCAGAATTTTGTCA
Source organism: Circinella minor (assembly GCA_016758965.1). Taxonomy (NCBI): domain Eukaryota; kingdom Fungi; phylum Mucoromycota; class Mucoromycetes; order Mucorales; family Lichtheimiaceae; genus Circinella; species Circinella minor. Next base: position 14,936 of record JAEPRB010000345.1, read on the forward strand.
ATTCAAGTTCTAATAACGACTGTCAGTCAGGTACGCATGTTAGAAATTTTCTTTTTGAATTAACCAAAGTGTGAAATTTTCAAACATAAAACATATTATTCCATTTTCATTATTATTTAACTCACCAGCATGTGAAATCATACTTATCATAATACTTGAACCAAATTCTCGTAAACTTTTTTTTTTCAAAACAGCTTATAATCCTCAAGGCAATTTTACTACATGGAACAATCCACTTCAAATTCAACAGGAAATCCCATGTAACCCACAAATACATTTGATGCATTATTACGAACAAATTTGTTTGCGGTACAAACTACTTATTTCATCAGTTTTTTTTTTTTTTTTTATTTCTGTTTAGTTTGTAACGTTTCCAATGTAATGCAATTCGATAATACGTAACGACACGTTTGATCAAATTACACGCCTGATTAGCACCTTTATACAGAATAGTGTAGTTCTTCAAGAGGCTTGTAAGGATTTAAGCTTAAAGCAAGCATATCAAGTAGCTTTTAACTATATTTTGGTATATGATTGATTTTACAATATATATATATAAATGACACTCGTCAGAAAAACAATGAGAATGTATGCATTTTGTCTAGAAAGCTGACTAGTGATTAATATAGAATTCTCGATTCAAAGAAGAAGGTCAGCGCCATAATACAATAAGTTCGGAAGCTGCTACTGTGAATGGTCATCAAACTTTTAATTCGCTTCTATCGCCACGATCGTCAGAGAGCCAACTACTACATTTTGGTACAATGGAACATTGCAAAAATTTAACCGGAAACATTGACTTGAGTGTGCCTTTACCCGTTATGAGCGATAATGAAGCTGGTGCAGATAAAACTGTGCTGATTAAATTCGGCCCACAGACAAATTGTGAATCATTCAATCCAGCGGAAAATGCAAAGGATACGAGCAAGTTCACGTGCATGGTTGGAGGATGTTCCAACAAGGCGTATTCAAGAAGTCGTGAATTATGGTCCAGACATATTTTGACAAAACATTTTAACTATGGAACTATAATATATACATGTTCAATCGACCCAAATCATGCAGGTGTCATACGAACAGCATCAAGAAAGGAAGCTTGTTTGAACCATTTAAAGAATTGTTGGAAAAAGTGGAAGCTCACACACCATAAAAATTACTCCAATATGACCAGCCCCCCTGAACACTTATATTCTGTTGCTAAACTTATTGTGGGAAAGTTTTGGTGTGACTTTAAAGACTGTATTTACAACTCATCCACGGAAGAAGAACTTGAAGAACATGTTTTCGACCAACATGATTATGTAAATAAAAAAGGAGCTACCTATCCGTGTTCTGATACGAGTTCGATGTCCAAGGGCAAGGAGCAAATTCATCATGGATCATGTAGCAAAATGCACAAAGAAACATGAGACCGATTCACTTTATGTAAATAGAAATCCCCATGTACTATAATATGTATGCTTTATCTTTTTGTACCATAATTTCCCATTTCTCCATTTTTTTTTCTGATATCATATAATGTTATATCAATCGAAATTAATAAGAAATAAACAGACGTTAAAAAGTCAACGAGACCCAAAAGAACAATAATTGAACTGAAGTTCATTAAAATAAAATATTATCTCTATTTATATGAATCTTATTATTGATGGGATACTTTATTAAAAAATATGTGTATACGGATATACGTGAGACTTATGTTTGTCATGACCATGTGAATTATGAATATAAGATAAATGACATTAAGATTAGACTTTGTGCAGTTGACGATATGATTTATCTACGCAGATGTTATTTGTTATTATTATAGAAGACGGACCTCTGTGTTCTTACAAATCATGGTCCAAATAGGGAAATACACGAAATAGTAGCAAAGCATAATTAAAGATACGCTATACTTTAATACTTAAAATGAAAAATAATTATCTTTATGAATAACATGTGTTGGATACAGCATATAATAATATATTCCTATTAGTATATTTTCAATTAATGTCTAGGCTACTACGTAGTAGTATTATTAAAAACTCTACGTATAGAAACAGTAGCGACTTTATATTGTTATTACGTCCCGTTCGGAAAATATAAGAAGTTCCGAGTAAAAAAAAAACTCAAGAAATAAGGGAAATTATATCAATAAATTATTCAATAAAAAGAAAAATTATTAAAAGGGCGGTTTTTATAACTAGCAAATTCAACCGATCAAATAGTCGGGAAAAGAGTTTATTTCAATAAAAATGAAAGAGAGTGAACTAATTGTTATCTTGTTTGAAAGGAAGAAACTATCCTTTTTATACTAATTATTTAATTATCTAACTCCTTAATTCGAATCTTGTTCCAGGTGAAAGTGAATACAATTTCAGGTAAAATCGAATCTTGCTCCAGGTAAAATCGAATCAATATTTCAGGTATGATTAATTCTTATTGGATAGAGTTGAAAATTACTATTGATTGTAAAACTTCTAGTATTTATTTAGGCAAGGCAAAATACTCATGATAATAATAATATTTTTAATAAAGAGAAGATAGAATAAATAAAGTAAAAAGAGTATAACAGATATATAAAAAATAGTTGTGAAAATACTGATGGTACTGATAGTACTGATAGTACTGATAGTACTGATAGTAATGATAATAATGATACCTAAGAAAAAAATAGACGGAAACCCCTGAAAATAGGGGCAACAATATGATATGTTTTTATTCCAGAAGTGGAGAGAAGGTAACCTATTGATGTATTAGTATATATCTATCATCATATAAATTAAAATACCAATAAATAAGACTGAGTTATTGGTGATCCGTCATTAATAATGTTATTCTCAATATTTTTTATGCAAGTTGTATACCCCAAGTGGATTTGAAATAAATTCAAGTGAAAGTGACTTTTTTTTTAAAAAAAAAGAAAAGTCAAATTCATTTGGGGTGAAATAAGAGCTTAATATTTAGAGCACTGTGCGGCTGAAAAACACTTTCTACTGCGTACCACAAAATTGGTATTAGTCCCCCCCCTCTGATCGGCGATAATACCTGAGAATTAATTATGTGCATGAATATTTATTTTATAGAATGCAGGTGACTGATTATTCCCCAAAAACCTGCATTTTATTTTTCTCCTGTTAGTATTTAAGAATTGTAGTGAAAACAGACTTCTTTTTCAATTCAATCTTTCTTACAATCATTCCATTATCATTACGTAACAAAAAAATGGCTGGAAAGATAACAAAAATCGTCATTGTTCATTATAAAAATTAATGATCTAATTTGCATGGATACCTATAATTAGGTAATAAATGTACAGGATTTTGCTTTCGATCACGCCCACGAACAGAAATTTTTCATCTACGAGCTTTTTTTTTTCATGCCTGGCCTTTGAATTTTAGCCAAAGAGCAGGGAATTTTCGACTACGAACTCGCTATTTTCGCGAGTGAGACTCTAATTTTTCAAGAGCGGGCTTAGAAAATTCGCTTGTGGTTTTTTATTTTTCATGTAAGAGCTTAATAATTTCGTGAACGAACTCTTTCACTATTGCTCATAAAATTATTTGAGTTCGTTCATGAAATTATTAAGCTCTTACATGAAAAATAAAAAACCACAAGCGAATTTTCTAAGCCCGCTCTTGAAAAATTAGAGTCTCACTCGCGAAAATAGCGAGTTCGTAGTCGAAAATTCCCTGCTCTTTGGCTAAAATTCAAAGGCCGGGCATGAAAAAAAAAAGCTCGTAGATGAAAAATTTCTGTTCGTGGGCGTGATCGAAAGCAAAATCCTGTAATGATAATACGTCAATATAGTGGACATTTTTAGCAATTTTCATACTGAGGAAAAGGGTGAAGCACTTGCCTTGATACACTCTCTTCTACCTTTCGGAGCAAACAGACCGAGGGTAAGGTTTTTGCCAAGCAAAATTTCTTCCAAAAAAAATTACTGGATCAGTAAAAGAAAGAATGAGTTTAATTTCAATGCTTTCCACGGGGGGGACGCCACTGACGTCAAGTGATGCCATTTTATAATTCTTTTCAGTTTATTGCGGCACAGTTACACAACATAATCCACACGTCCATCAAGTGGCGCGCTCTAACTCGTTTTAGAATATACAACAATTAGAATCTTCGCCACCCACAACACGTATTATAAAAAAAGTTATCATTATTTATTAAAGTCATATACATACTGCACACCACAGGTAAAAAATATATAAATATTTACGTATATGGTTTTGAACATTTTTGTATATCAGATTTGAATATTGTTGAATATATGTATACTAATTTATACGATTAATATAAACATTTTGTATATTTTATGATATTTTTCAATTGCTCAGTTTATTAATTGTTTGCTATTTTGTTATATTTATAAACGTGAGAGCGATTCAGTGTTGGTTACTACTACCACCACGGCTAAAATGAGTACTAGAAATGAATGAATTTCCATGAATCTACATGATCACTAACGACATGAATCTCTATGAAAAGTGTCATTTCATGCAGATTCATAGATCAACGAGGATTATATTAGATATTCATAGATATTCATAAATTAATAAGCAATAGATTCATTCAGGTTCATAGATTTTCAGCACCTAGTTTTTTAATGATATATATTTTACTTTATGAACATAAGCATTATACTGTGGCTATAACATGGCTGAAACCACTTCTACTATATTATGATAGGCACTTTGAATAATAAAATTTTCTTTTTGTGGGTCATTAACTATATGAGATGATGAGAAAAGTAGTAAAAGAAGTGCGTGAGAATGCTACTTCTCGTCAAACGATTATGGGTTCACAAAGCATAAGTATGCGATTTCATAGATTATCATTCATATTTACAAAGCATGCATTTTCATTCATATTCATAGATATTTTTTTATAGATATTTGTTCAGTTTTATGCATATTCATATATCATTCAGAGCCATACATTGTCATTCAGATTCATTATTTTTTGTAATAGAGATCCATGAATTTATTTCCATGAAAATGAATGATTGTCTTTTTTCATGCATATCCATAGAGAAGCATGGCATTTCATAACCTATAGATTTATATCCATAGAGAATTAGGTAATTGCATGCAATTTTTATCCGTGGTGTACATAGTCCACTCCTACATCATTGATATCTTTACATAGTCGTATAGGCTATCTTAGCTATTTATAATGCTGTGGCTTCCCTGTATCTTCTTTGGAATACGTCGTTTGGCTTTTGTTACTGCTTTGATTGAGTTTGATGGTGTTACTAATGTAGTACTGGAATCATTCGCCCTTACTGTCGTTTCCATTTTCCTACTGTTTTTTGATGGCCATCCAATCTTTAAATCTACTTGAAACTTTTTGTTTGCATTCTTCCTAACCGATGCCACCATGCTTCTCAATTCATTAGCATTATTATGTAATTTTTGTTTTTTTCTACTATTACAGAGGATCCCCGTTAATTCCATATCCGTTAATTTTCACACCTCAATAACTTCACAAAAAATGAAGGAATGGTAAAAATAACATAAGAAAATTTTCACATCCCCCTTAATTTCACTTTTACAGCACTTAGCGGCACTGAATCCTTAACGGGTATGTAAATCAAAAAAAAAATTATGTGATAAATATAAGGATTGTAATTAAATTAGTATACAGAATGGGTTACTTTTTTTATTACGCCATTTGCATGTTTTTTCTTAAGAGTTTATTCAATGTTTATTCTCTTCTTGTTTTTCTCGTTTCAAGTCTTTGCATATAGTACTAATATCAGGTGCCTTAAACAGCTTGAATTCATTTTTAGCCCATCATGCTAGCGATCGGTTTGTCATGGTTCGTGGGTTAAGTTTTTTTTCTCAGCCAGAATACTATACTGTTCAGCTGTCAAGCCAACATTAGATTCGGTTACGTACTGTTATTTTGTTTTGGTATATATAAAGCAAAAATATAGAAAGATGAAAAGAAAAAGATGAAAAAATGTAATAATATAAAAAATAAATTATCTCTGCACTAATATATAACTTTTTTTCAAAAGAAAAAAAAAGTGTTATAGACGTGCTCGGATAAAAAAAAGAAATAGTTACAAAAATGCATCAAGAACAATCGCATAAAAATAATTTATTAATTAATACGTATTTTGATACAATAAAAGATATACGTACAGCAGTGGGCTGAAGTATTCAATATATGCACACTCTTTGAGAAAAATTTCATAGTATCCGTTAATTTTCACACCCCTTTATTTTCACAAAAAAAATGGAAAATGGCCCTATGAAATTAACGTCAAAATTCATTATAAAAAGAAGCACATGAAGTGGCTTCTTTATGTCAAAAATGAAAATAATTACAAATAATTGAGGCACAAAGAATATCAAAATTGATTACACCTGACATATCCACCGAAAATAAATCCAGGGGGTGCTCAAGTGAGAACAAGAAAAGTCTCTTTTTAATGATTTTTATCATTGGGGACCCTTTAAAAACTGTGCACCACTTTTTCGCGCACCAAAGAAAACCAAAATCACAACAGCTAGTAGCGCACTACGTATCGTGCACGTCCATTTTTTTTTCTTTCAATGAATGTTTTATGAAAATTCTCGCATTATCTACGTATTCAAGAAAGTATATCCAATTGGTTACGTATTATAACGAAGAGCACTTGTTTATTTTGATGCTGAGATCGCTATATTAAATTAACACTTGAGATCGGCTGGGCAATGCATTCAGTACAAACCGATCATCACCCTTAAAAAAGGAGAATTACTACGGGCGCAGCAAAAGTCCGACTACGGGCGCAGCATGGAGGGGGCATGTTAGGATCGTTATGGGACGCTGCGCCCGTAGTCTGACTTTAATCTTTGATCCATTAAAAACCACCCTCACTTGAACAATTACTTCTATCTTTTTCATTGCTTTGGATTTTTTTTTTTGAATATAATGCTTAATGAGGATGTTTTTAAATAAAGTCATCTTTGTCATTTTTATAAATACCTTTTATAATACATAAAGTATAGAACTTTATTATATTATAGATCAATGAACATGTGGTACGTAGACCATTTAATACGATTAGGTATATAAAGAGATGATAGATTGTCTAAAACAAGAATGTATTAAGCTTGTGATTATATACTTTAGTAATATAAGGATATTTTTGTGTTGTGGATAGCATTAACATAAAAGACAATGTAAAATAATAGGAGGTACTATGAAAATAAGAAGTAATGATAGTGTAATATAATAAAAGATAATATAAAAACAAGGAGTTATAAAAATATAAGATAATCAAAATATTGAAAGTTAATAAAAAATCAGTATAGGTATACATTAAGTTCGTCTTGTATTTTCTGATAAACGTTTGGCCCAAAATTTTGACTATCATACACATTCTTTACTATGTCTTTTATACAAAGTATTGTCACTATCTATCTAAATCAATCAAATCTCACATTCTGGAATCAGGTATATGTTGGATAACCTGTGTCATAGATAATATCGGTGCAGTGTCTGAAGCAACAACTATTTTTTTTGAGTGAATGAGTTAAACATATATTATCTTTACCAATTGCTTACTGAATTATAGAATACAATTAGATGTAGAATATCATTTGTTGTATACCATAATCATCATCAGATATTTAACACAAATTTAAAAATTTTACTTTGGAATCATCAACATTTTTTCTTCCTCACTGTTATTTGTAGTCTTTGTTGTTTTCATATTCAGGCTGCTTTTTTAATTCCTACTTTATTACTATTTCTACTCTTATAGAGCAACACCTATAGAAAAAGCAAATTATTATGCCTACTTAATAGCAAAGGTAATTGTTCAAGTGAGGATGATTTTTAATGGATCAAAGATTAAAGTCAGACTACGGGCGCAGCGTCCCATAACGATCCTAACATGCCCCCTCCATGCTGCGCCCGTAGTCGGACTTTTGCTGCGCCCGTAGTAATTCTCTAAAAAAGCTATCTGTGAACTATATAAAATAATAATTATACCTCATGTGCAACATGAAATGAACTCTTTTTATGCTTTCTATTTCCAGTACTACATTTTAGGGGAGCAAAATGTGTGTAAATTGCACCAGTGATTTCGAGCATCATAACGATAACTTTTAATCAGATTAATACGTATTATCTTTTTTTTTTGCAATAACATTTGAAGATTAAACATCAGCCATTGACTTTGTTTGCAATAATAAGCTTCTTATGTTACAGATGCCTTAGAGGGTAGACCCAAGTTGGGTATTTCAAAAACATGAGTTACGTATAAAGTTCAAATACAAATAAAACAGTTTCATTACTTGCATCTTGTTACTAACAATAATTAAAATAAAATAAGTACTGGGTTTTCAGACTGCTTTTGCTCATTATTTTTTTGTTTTACAAATAAATTTGCTTACAATGTTCACCTATTTCAGAAAATATATTGTAACTCATAGCTATCTTATAATAGTTCTAATATTCAATTGCCAGTATCAAATATATTTAAGAACATTATCATTATCCGTTTTCGAAATAATCTTATATGTGCAAAAATAAAATTGGCTGCGCAAAGCAGTCTAAAAATCCAGTTTATTTTTGGCTGCACCATGGGGTGTGCAAAAAGCGGCGCCGATTTTTCATTTCACTCGTGCAAAAAAGTAGTGCATGATTATTCATTGTATTACAAAATCCGGCAACTTAAAGTTTGCCAAATATTAGATAGGTGTGTATAAAAGAGATTACAAGACAACTTTCAAAAAAAAGTTACTTCGCTTTTTGGATTTATCTTGTACAATCCCGTACAGTCATGATATTATTAACCAATTTGTTTTTAAGAAAACAAAATATAAACCTTATAAAACATAACTATATGGATACTTCTTCTCTTCTTTTTTTTTCTGCTGCATATCATCTATCTGTTACAGATGGTAGTACGTTATCGCTAGTGATAATACTTGTTTAGGTGAAATAAATAAGCAAGAAAAAAAAGAAGCTAAAAGTTAATACAATATTTTATTCTTTTGTATACTTAAATTGCTTTATTCATAAAGGTATTTGAGTATTCAAATGATTTTTCTTCTAAGCAAAGTAGATATAATAAGAATCATTCTTCTCCATCATTGATATGGGTCAATTTGTTAACTTGTGTTCTTTTATTTTTTTTCTTCAATGAAACTATTCACTAAACCAATTTCGGAAGCTCGCCCCATAAAATCGGATTGGCGTATCGCGGAATTTTTTTATAATAAAATAAATAGCGCTCATCCGTTGTGTCTTCGACTATTAGAAGCAAAATCCTATATCCATGGCCATATATTTCTTAATGGAAACCATTTGTCTCGGTCATGTGCTTTTGCTATTCATCACTAACTTTAAACTTGGTTGAGAAGGGGGGAACATTCGGAGAGAAATTTTATCATCAGATCTTGAGATTGATGTCTCCATTACCTATTTAAAAGGACCTTGGTTTTTTACTTTGAAAGTGACAGTGTATGTGTTCTTTTTATTGAGATATTAACATACTAATCACGTAAATATATACTCGAACTTGTAGTACTTTTTGCAATCAAACTATGCCCTATTATTCAAAGAATATATATTCTAATCCCACTTACTATACCATTCCTGATAATGAATCACCATTTACATACATTGGTGGCGCATCAAATCAACAGCAACACTATGATAAAAATGCTTCTGAACAAACTGAAAGGTCTGTTGTCTTTAAGATTTATTCATAACTATGTAAAATTAAATATGCATAATGTTTTGATATGACTAAGACAATTTATTTCTATTGTTTTTAGTCAATTCGACAAAGAACAACTCCCTTTTAATATTGATGATTTGGTACCCCCAAATCAGTTAGTATTACAAAAACAATACCAACAACAACAATACCAACAACAACAATACCAACAACAACAATACCAACAACAACAGTATCAACAGCAACAACAACAACAATACCAGCAGCAGCAATATCAGCAACAACCGATAAATATTATGCAGAACAACGGGTATGTAAATAATGAGAAAAAAAAATGGAGAATCCTCTCATCTTTGAAAATATGATTAGTAAGTATTTTGGAATCTAACGTCTTTCGGATATATATAGAAACACTGACTCTATGGAGGCCCTGTCTTTTCACAATTTGGTTTTCCAGAATCTTGTCAACTCAAGTTCAGGTACGCATGTTAGAAATTTTTTTTGAATTACATAACTAAAACATGTTGTTCCATTTTCATTATTATTTGACTCACCAGCATGTAAAATCATACTTATCATAATACTTGAACCAAATTCTCGTAAACTTTTTTTTTTCAAAACAGCTTATAATTCTCAAGGCAGTTTTACTACATGGAACAATCCACTTCAAATTCAACAGGAAATCCCATGTAACCCACAAATACATTTGATGCATTATTACGAACAAATTTGTTTGCGGTACAAACTACTTATTTCATCAGTTTTTTTTTTTTTTTTTTATTTCTGTTTAGTTTGTAACGTTTCCAATGTAATGCAATTCGATAATACGTAACGACACGTTTGATCAAATTACACGCCTGATTAGCACCTTTATACAGAATAGTGTAGTTCTTCAAGAGGCTTGTAAGGATTTAAGCTTAAAGCAAGCATATCAAGTAGCTTTTAACTATATTTTGGTATATGATTGATTTTACAATATATATATATAAATGACACTCGTCAGAAAAACAATGAGAATGTATGCATTTTGTCTAGAAAGCTGACTAGTGATTAATATAGAATTCTCGATTCAAAGAAGAAGGTCAGCGCCATAATACAATAAGTTCGGAAGCTGCTACTGTGAATGGTCATCAAACTTTTAATTCGCTTCTATCGCCACGATCGTCAGAGAGCCAACTACTACATTTTGGTACAATGGAACATTGGAGAAATGTGACCGAAAATAATGACTTTGGTGTGTCTTCACTCATCGTGAGCGATAATGAAGCTGGTGTCAATGGTAGTACAGTGAGTAGATTCTACTTGCCTACAAAGTGTAAACCATTCAACCCTGACACTTCCAATTTTCCATTGAAAAAAGATGAGTCCAAATGGAAGTGTATGGTCAAAGGTTGTCACACTACATATTCTAGAGGTCGTGATTTATGGTCCAAACATATCTATACAAATTATTTTGGTTATAGAACAATATTTTATACATGTTCAATCGACCCAAATCATAGAGGTGTGCAACAAAAAGTACAAAGAAAAGAGTCATACCAGAACCATGTAAAAAATTGTTGGATGAAATGGAAGGATCTGCACCCCAAAGCATACGCAAGTATGACCAAAGCTCCTGAACACTTGCATTCTTTTGTTATACCAATTGTGGAGACGTTTTGCTATGGCTTTAAAGGCTGCAGTTACAGAACGTCCACGGAAAAAGAACTTAAAGAACATGTTTTCAACCAACATGATCATGTAAATAATAGAACACTCGGATCTTCTTGTCCTTAATGCGGATTCGATATCCAAAGAACAAGAACTAAGTCCATCACGGACAATGTATAATAATGTGTAAAATAGCATAAAATTAACTTACTTTAATTAAATAGAAATGTATACTTCGTTTGATCTATATTCTTACTCTATATTTTTTTTTTGATTTTTTTTAATACGCTTCATCTTTTTATGCCATACTTTTCGTCTTACGTATCTCCTTCATCTTTTTTTTTACTATATGATAATAAACTTTTATTAGTATATGTAAGTAGTTATTTACGTCTCATGTTTTCCTATGCTCTTAGTCTATAAATGTAAATAATCAATTATATCCTTCACAGATATTTTAACTCAAATAAACCAGTGATAGCTGATTTTCGCGAGTTCTTTCTAATATAATTACAGGGGGCTGACTCCCCTAAGTTATGGTTGAACAAACTGGCACTGAACAACATAAACCTGGTTCGATTCCCGCCTATTCTCCATTTTTCTATAATAAACTATCAAGAATTATAAACAATTATTACGAATTATCCCACCTCATCATGGCATAGACACAAGGTCAAGTCCACCTACAAAAAAATCTTTGAAAAAACGTTCTGCTCTAGTATAATCCTTTGTTTCTACATCCCTTTCTATTTTTAAATCGAATTTGAAGCCGCAGGCACATTAATTCATTTCAACATCTGAATTGCATAATAAAGATTTGGAGGCCAGAACCTCCCATACAAAAAACAATATACTTACTAGTCGCACTATCTCGTGTCGCGCGACTAAATGAGCATCTACGCTTTGCCCCGGGTCATTTTTTGGTCGTCGTTGCGAGAGATAATCTATTGAACCTCAAGTGGCACGCTTCACACTAGATAGCAGCCGTGTTAAAGACTGTATAATATTTATTGAGTTAAAATATATTAAATACGTACCCATGAAAATAATCACAAATAATACATAACAACAATCTAGTCGAATATATAAATGTTTAATGATAATATCGTATCAATCAGATATGTTGTTGTTAAAGTGGCTCTGCTAAAAAAAACTACAAGAGAAGGGCGCAGCATGACAAATTTAATTTTTGTGAAACACCTATAACTCTTGTGTAATTTTCATAAAGCAATACGTATATAAAAAAAAAGTGGATGAGTTTTTTTTATATCTTGATTACAATAGCAAAGCATAGGGTGTATTTCACTTATAACCGCCAGGATTTTACCCCAAATTTAGAGAGCTTCAGAAACATGCAAACTAAATATTTTGACTTTTTAATCGATAACATGTATTTTTATGCATATTTAAAACATTTATTATGGATTAGCTTCCCAAAAAAAAAAGTTGTGACGAAGCTGAAGGTTGTTAAAGTTGATCGGTGAAGCTCAATTTTAGCAGAGGGAGGAGAAAATTGAAACAGTTTATTAATGTATCTCCGCAATGTTACACAAAATCTTCAAAGCAGAAACATATAAATCCAATGTGCAACTTCAAGTACTGTGTGGGTTAGTATATCCATCTTACAACGGTGAAATGATTGAATGGGGCATATATATCTGATATACTGAAAATGTGAAGAAAAGAAAAAGGTGCTATTTTGAAAATATACATAAAACTAATTTTGAAAGGATCTAGGCTTTAGTTCAATCACCATGCTCCAGTCCTAGAAAGAAACTGAAAACAAAGTGACATGCAGATACAAGGATAATAATAATTGTTGTGTAAAACATCTACTACATAGCCTTATAATAGCCTTATAACTTATAATAGCCTGATCTCTGCGAAAAGAATATAGCTCTTTATAAAACTGCAGAAGATGCAAGTCTTATTATATTTGAATCCGATCAAAAATACTACTGCAAATGCAACTAGATTAAGAGATACTAGAGCAGAAAAACGACCAGTATAAGTTAACAGCGGTTAATCATTTCAAGCTTTCAGACAATACTTGGCTGGGGTTTTTTTTTTATTAGACTTTCCCCTATCAATTAAATCCAACTGTAGTTCAATGCTTTTTTTATAGAGCGTAATCTTTTGAATTGCATATATACATAGAATTTCAATCAATGAAACAGCTGATTTTGTTAAAAAATTCTCTTCTAGGAAATATACTTCATATTCGTGTTTCCCACTTCATATCCCCATATCAGCATCACTGATCAGAGATTTTTTCCCTACTTTCGTTACACGATAAACATAATATTTACTATATATAGTAGCGGTGTTCTAAATGACAAAATTGAAACAATTTCTCGATTTTGGCGGTTATAAGTGAAATACACCCTACAACAACAAAAAAAAATATTATGCTAATTTTAATACTTTTGTTCAAGTAAAAGAAATTGTATATCTTATTCAAACAAAATCTATTTAGAAAAAAAAAACAGGATACATAATCGGTAAATAAAGTTGGCGGTGTTCTTTGGTGCCACAAAGTTCTTTCCTCTTCTGCCCCCCTTCCCCCCAAAAAGATGCTACATTGAGTATGTAAAAGCGAGAACATACTGTAAGTATGAAGCTACATCGTATGGCCCAATCTCAAAAGATCGATCTATGTTTCCTATATATAAAATAGGGGGGGGGGTCCTTTGTTGCTGTTAGTGGATGTTATTGTCATAGGATTGACTTATATAAAAAATAAGAAAAAATTATTGGAAATGATGATTAGTTTTACATATCATATGTCGTGACCAAAATAATAATAGTATAAGGACCGGTGAAGATTACGTATTTGCATACGTAATGAAATTATTCAATACCATATGACCATATTAACTTGTCCTCTTTATATATCATAGAGTCAAATGGTTGAATTCTTTTGGGTCGATAGATTGTAAACTTAATGCATCAACAACAGCGAATGGTACTTTGTTCTTTTTGATCTATTTATTCTTTATTTTGTTACGTACTACATTGGGGTTTTTTTTTACTTCTGTCCTTATTTTAGCTCCTGCTTCTACATTAGATAAAGTCTGGCTTATTCTTATATTGCCATCGTGGTGTTTATTTATCTCTTCGGTTTTTATTAAATACGTATGATGACGAAAAAAGTATGTACGTAACTTTTTTTTTTTACAAAGTTACATACGTAATCATTTTGAGTTTTATATCATATATTATATTTCGTCCCTTCCCCTCTCCGCCCTACGTACCAAACGTTTCAGCGAAAATATCAAATTTTGTATTACCTGTTTTTACTCTCTTTCAATTGTCTCCTTACATATTTTTTGGATTCTCATACATGTATGTTTATTAAGATGATAACAGGTAGTAATTTAATCAGTATCTATAGTTTATATGATCTCTTTTTCATGCTGACATCTAGTTATTGAGGAAATGAAAGAGGGATACGTAATGACAAAAATAACCTATCAAATCCTTTTATTCAAACCATCTAGTATATTCGTTGACACTTTTGATTTTGAGATAATTATTTATTTTAGCACACGCATTTTTTAATATATAATAAATATAGATACAGTTTTTTTTTTTTCAAAAAAAAACACGTATATGTATAGTATAGTAGTAAAATGACTTTTAATGTTATTTTAAGAAATTCATGTTGGTCACATGTGATGAACATTTTGGCTTTATATATATTTAACAGATGGAAAGGACACTATACCGGCAAACAAAAATGCGCATCTGTATGCTTAAAAAACATTCCGAGGGCTGGGGGGATGAAGTATGTATAAAATATATCAAAAACTCGTGATTATTGGTAATCTGGATAAAGATGTAGTGCTACTAAATAGTAAAATGCTGAAGTAAATTACGTACAACAAAAAGGCTACGTATTATTTAAAGCTCTTGTACAAATATATATTCCATTGATTTTGTCTAACTAACAAAAAAAATACCACAAATAATTTTTTTTACATTTGTTTACTCGTCAACAAAGATTAAGAGATGATAAACAGCTGTTTTATTCTAATACCAAGAAGTTGGTGGTAGTCCCCCCTCTGATGGGCGGTAATGCCAGAGAATTAATTATTTTGTGCACATGTATGTTTATTTTGTATGATGTAGGTGGCTGATGGCTGTATTCATCATATCCCAAAAGTTGGGTTATTTGTTTCTATTTGCGCGGACAGTAATACCGCGTTTTCTAAAGTAGCAGCATTGTCGATCGCACACCCCTTTGGTAACATAGGAAAAGATTATTTTTTTTTAAAAAAAAAATGCGATGACTCACTATTGCTATTTGTTTATTTATCTTTGAAATCCGTCCGCAAAAAAAAAAAAAAAAAAAAAAAAAAAAAAAAAAAAACTTGTTGCGGAGCAGCTGTTGCTATTATTGTTGTTTTTACATTGATCACACTTCAACGAATAACAAGGTATAGCCATCGCCATTATTAACAAAAGCAAGTATGATGTTGACTGACTCATAAGCATCTCATACTTAGAAAGAATAAAAAATTGAAGTTTGTTTTTATACAAAAATCTACGATAACTATTGTGTCATAATTCATTATTTAATAATTAAAAAAGTCAGAATCGTATCGATCAAGATTAAACCTTTACTTTTTTTTTTATTACCCAGGCATTTACGTATGTTGTGCATTAAAAAAAACTCTTCCTGGTCAATATATTTTTTAATGGGGGGGGGGAGTGTGAGAAATTAATTTTTTTATTAGTTCTTTTTTTTTACTCCCGCGTTTTATAATATGCTATATAGAAATCACAGTTTGTCATGAGATGGCTGTTTTCATTTGTATGATATCATTTCAATTGGTGTATTTAGAACGAATAATAATCTTATAAGCACGGAAAATGTCATTAATGTCGACATGTTTGTCAACGAAAAAAAAAACAAGGGATTTTGTTACACTACATTTGCATACACACTGAAAAATATTGTTGTATCAGTTGGCTTTTTGAAACCCTTATTTCTCTGAATGCTCGGATGATTACTGAACACGAAAAAAAGGTGATACTGTGCTTATAAAAAATACATTTGTTTAATTTAAAAGTAGATTCCAAATATTTCTTTTGATGTGAACAAGTGGCATTTCAAGGTAGTTTTTTCTTTTTGTACGTAATAAGTAGTAACACTCTTTAACTTATTGTCTCCTACCAGAACTAACATTATTATATCTTTCTATATATACGATACCAGTATTTGTAATGTATTTTGTTTTAAAAAAAGAGACTTAATAGATGGAACTGACTTATAATACTAATAGTGTTTTTATACTGAGCTACGTTTAATCGGGATACATAGAAACACAAAAAAAACACGCTTTCTTTTATTGGAATCACTAATAATATTCAAATGGAACCAATCATCTTACACATATTGCTTTCCATCCACCATTGTGAAAAGTTTGGTAAATATAAGTTTCATGCTAGGTACGATTCGTTTGAGTTAGATTTATACATATTCAATAACATGTTTTCCTTTTTTGTTGTATAAAATACTTTTTGTGTTGTAATATAAAGATTAATAATAAAGACAGCCTTTTTTTTTAATTTATCCATTTTTATTATTTCCATTACCATTAACAACAAGAATTAGCGATCTTTACTAAAAAAGTAACTTTTATTTAATTTACATGCATATAATCGATAGAGTATTTTTTTTATGCTTACTATATATCTCTCAAGGAAATGTATTATTGTTTAAAACTATAAATCCGTTTTATAATGACTGTTCCATAATACAGAACTAAAAAAAAAATAGCTAGTAATATTATAGTTTAAAATAAATAATAAATTGATATAATAATATGTCAATATAGTGGACATCTCTAGCAATTTTCATGCTGAGGAAAAGGGTGAAGCAATTGCCTTGATACACTCTCTTCTACCTTTCGGAGCAAACAGACCGAGGGTAAGGTTTTTGCCAAACAAAATTTCTTCCAAAAAAAAACTACTGGATCAGTAAAAGAAAGAATGAATTTAATTTCAATGCTTTCAACCGGTTGGGGGGTGGCGCCACTGACGTCAAATGGTGCGACTTAATGATCCTTTTTAGTTATTGCGGCGCCGTTACACAACATAATCCGCTCGTCCGTCAAGTGGCGCGCTCTAACTCGTTTTAGAATATACAACAATTAGAATCTTTGTTATTTCATAATACGTATCATACAAAAAAAATTATCATTGTTACAGTCATAATCATACAACATTGTCACTACATCTAATTTATATTTAGTAGTATGTCTTCAAGAAGTAAAATAAAAATATTGGTTTTTTCCAATCGATTTGCGCACACAGTTTATTTTTTTGCGCCCCGAGATTTTTTTTTCCCTGTCCTTATTTTTTTTTTGCGTACATTTTTTTTTTTTTGCGCATTGAATTTCCAAGTTTGCGTATATAAAAAAACAGTTTATTCATAGTACACTTTACTAAAGCATTGGCTCAAAAGCCAAACACCTATCAAAAAATGAAGCAGAGTGCCTGACCCAGTTCTGACAGTCCTCCACATTAACCTGCTTTGCTGACTCAACAATTCTAGCGCTCAGGTTATCTGTTGCCGTGACGCAAACTTGGAAATTCAATGCGCAAAAAAAAAAAAAATGTACGCAAAAAAAAAATAAGGACAGGGAAAAAAAATCTCGGGGCGCAAAAAAATAAACTGTGTGCGCAAATCGATTGGAAAAAACCAATAAAAAGTGTTGGTCTGTTATCCAGCAAGGCTCAGACTTATAAATGGTGATGTACTACGTTAAGAGAATAAAACAGTTAAAAGTTTATTGTTCAGTCATTCACTCACTTGAAAAGCTTCCATTCCCTTTCATTGGTACCCCTATCGGAATACTAGTATAAATATACTTGTGACATCTTGCCAGGGAAAAAAAAGAAAAGACGTGACCAGATGGATATTTCTTCAGCTTTCAATTTTTGTTGCTCATGTGGTCTGCCCCCAAAATGAAAGATTTTCCAACATCATAGATCCCGGGAACTCTCAAAAAATATAAAAAAGAACATGTTTTTAAAAGAAATGATCTTCTTATTTTTTTTTTTTTTTTTTTTTTTTTTTCTTTTTTTTTTTTTTTTTTTTTTTTTTTTTTTTTTTTTTTTTTTTTTTTTTTTTTTTTTTTTTTTTTTTTTTTTTTTTTTTTTTTTTTTTTTTTTTTTTTTTTTTTTTTTTTTTTTTTTTTTTTT
>JAEPRB010000346.1:0-33441 GCA_016758965.1 Circinella minor
ATAGCTTTTATTGGCCTAGCAAGGTTACACGGATATCTTACAAATAAGAAATCTCTGTTTTAAATTTGAATCATAAACTTCGATATCTGCGATAAATCTGCGATATCTGCGCAAGTTGCCCATGGTGTAATAAAAGATCATCAAATTTTAAACGTATGTAGCTGAAACGTAAATACAGTAGAACACTTTTAAACAAAGAGAAAAATCTCACTTTATTTAACGATATGATTTACCTGTAAATATCGAATCAACTTTAGTATTCTGGTTATGAATTTCCATAAACTGCGGGTAATTTCGCCATAAGAAAACATATTCATTGGAAAATGATATGAATGAACTAATTGTCCGGTCATGAATGAAAAATTGGAGATAAAAAATGGATATAATGCAAAATATTTAACAGCATAACATGTTGGTGAAAAAAAAACGATGATAAACTAGTAAAAAGGATCGCTACTAAAGCGGTTCTAAGTGAAAGCTTCGCCCAAAGCACAAAGTAATATATATAAGCAAAACATTGGTCACTTTTGAGGAACGGCAAAATTGTTGCGATGGGAGATACGTAAGCAATAAAAAGGGAGAATAAATTTAATACTGTATATGTGACAAAAGTGCTGGAATGGAGTGAAGCTAAAGTACATTGCTTTATTTGTAAATCGTCCTGGAGGTGTGAAGTTCATGGGAATAATGAAGTAAATCTATTAGTAAGTATACTGTTTTTGCGTACTTATTTGATATAAGATCGATTTTTGTGGGTTTTCAACAAGGTCTCATTGGGTCTATTTCAGCAGATGATCATGACATATGGAGCGAAAAAACATGAGTAATGTTGTTGTTCTCGCCTACTCTAAGTAATAATTTTTAAATACAAGTGTATAATGACAGTTGGAAATAAAATATTTTAAAAATGTAATTCTTACACTATATTAATGTAGATTCATAATTGAAAATCTGAAGGCCAGTACAGTGTCAGTAGTGGTATTTTATTTCATTTCCAGAATGACTACAATTATATATGCTGATCTACGTACTATGATTATTGAAATAATAAGCAAAGTAATTGTATGATGCGTATCCAAATATTTCTGAGAGCAGTAGTAAAATGGGAAATAATAGTAGTATTAGTAATAGCAGTAATACATCAATAAATCTTCTATAATAGCTTTTTACTGAGTGTTCATTTGTGTATCGCGGGAGCATGATATATAGTAAATATACATATACATTACTTATCAGATGTGCAATAATTAAATAGTGGATCACCTTGACCATAGCAACAATAACACCAGACAATACAGTTTCCATATCCAAGAGAAATTATTTTTTGTCGTATCAAGAATACCTGTTACTACTACCAATCTTCACAATGTATCACTTGTAAATGATATGAAGGGAAAAGAGGGGGCATGTGTATAGATCATTATAGATTCCAAATGTGGTCAGAAAAAACTTTTGTTACACACATATATACATAAATTATAGCTAAAAAATATTTGAGTTTTCTGTTGCAGAAAAAAAAAGTAACTGCGGCAGAAGAAATAAAAATAAAAATAAAAGAACCTTTTACCTTTCTTTTTTTTTTAGATTTCATATTAAATATCGATCGCGTAAGAAAAAAAAAATGTCATCGCGTGCTTTAAGAAGATTACAAAAACAAAAGTTTGAAGATGAATTAGCTGCAGCTAATGAAGACTTTGAAGAAGAAACTCAAACAAGTGCCCCACAGAAGAACTTGTTTGATTTGGTAATGCATATTTTGTTTTTATTTTTTTTATAACAATGGATGCAATTCTAATCATTAATAAACACATATCTTTTCAATAAAATATTAAAAATAAATAAAACTTAATTAGTTAAATGAAGGTGACGACGATATTGACGATGACGAAGAGGAAGAAGAGGAAGAACGTACGATTGTAAAAGAGCAAGAAGAAAAAAAGACACCACTTGTTGTTGAGGAAGAAAATGAAGAACCTATGGTAAACTTTCTTTTTTCGAAGAAAAACAACAACAAAAAAAGAGCATATAATTTTACAAGGTCCTTATCGTGTTTGTTATTATATAATAAATATAGTCAATACCTGTCTCTAAATCTAAAAAGAATAAAAAAAAGAAAGCAAAGGCAAAAGCAAAAGCAAAGAAACAGAAAGATGTCTCAGATATGAGTATGAAAGAACTTGACGACGCGCTTGCAGAATTGAAGAACAATAATGAAGACAGGTAATTTATACACACACCCAAAAAAAAAAAACATTAATAAGAGGAAGGGGAGAAGGATATAGACATTATTGTATCATTATTAATAGTAAACTAATTAATATTTTTTAATATGATATGAAGCCAAGGATCATCTAAATCCGAAACGACCAAACCTAATTCGACCTATAATGAATTCATCCGTGTCAACCAACGTAATCTCGATGCTGAAGCCGAAATGAAACGTATGTTTGGATCTCGTATTGTCAATAGCGAAACACGGGGTCGTGTATTAAAACGATCAAAATTGGCCACGCCCAAAGTGGATTGGGCTCCTTACAAGAGAAATGGATTGGGGATGGAACTTGTGGAAACCAAGAATGGTATCTCCTATTATTCATTCAAACATAATGATGAATATCAGGATGCTCAATTGGAATTTATGAATGCTGTTGCTACTCATGATCCAAATGCACTTATGTTTTTGGTTAGTCGTTACCCATATCATGTGGATGGTCTTTTGCAAGTATCAGAAATGGCCAAACAGAGTGGTGATTGGACCGCCGCGGGTGATTGTATTGAACGAGCTTTGTATGCATGTGAACGTGCTTTCCATCCCCATTTTACTTTTGGTTCAGGAACAGTTCGATTAGATTATCGTCGAGCCGAGAATCGATCTTTCTTTTTGGCAATTTTTAGACATATTCAATTTTTAACTCGTCGTGGCTGCTGGCGGACCGCTTTTGAGTTTTGTAAATTACTACTAAGGTAAAATTACTATATTACACCAGTGGGTAATAGAGGGACAACGGAGAAAAAAAAAAGTCAAAGTTTATATTATTGTCCAAGAAAAAGAATTCATAATAATTATGTCGAATATGATTTCTTTTTCGGTTTTTGGTTTATAGTTTAGATCCAGATAGTGATCCAATGGGAGCTATTCTTGCAATTGATTCATATGCACTTACTGCAAAAGAATATTCATTTGTCGTAGATATGGCATCTACTTGGAAAACTGATGGAAAGCTTTATCCAGTCGATATTCAATTATTACCCAATATTGCCTATTCATCTGCCTATGCCAAATTTAAATTAGCACCCAAACAATCCAATGATCTTTTACAATCCGCCATTAAAAAGTTCCCTTCGGTTGTTCCACGATTATTGGAAAAACTTGGTGAATCAGGATTAAATGATCAACCCTTTTTACAAACGTGAGTAAACATATAATGACGGATTTATTAAACAGAAAATGGATCTCACGTCAATAGACCAAGGAGGTGGGGAAAAGCAATAAAAAACATATATATATATATATCACTAATTAATCATCCTATATATTTCTATATCTAAATAATCTCTTCTTTAGGACAACCAACACTTATTTGGATTTACTGCAACAATTATTTGTGGAACGTACTTTTGAATTATTTAAAGAGCCCGAAGTACTTGCATGGCTTAAAGAAAATGCACAAGCTGTTTCAACCAAATTAAATAATGCACATAAGAAGGTGGATTGTGTACAAAATGAAGAAATACCATTGAGCGTTTCACGTCATATTGTATTAACAGACATTCAACGGTTATTAAGTTATTTACCATCGGCTGTCACTAGTGAAAGTTATCATATGTATGATCCATTACCACCACCGGATTCAGTGACTGGATATGATTTATCGGATCGTATGAGACAATCAGGAGCAAGCACAGATCAAGGATTCTTTGATAACATTTTAAGAAATCTTTTGGGTGGTCGAAGGTTACCACAAGAACGTATGCGAGAAATTCAAAATCTTGTTGAAGAATTACGTGAACAACAACAAAATCAACGTGGTGATCAATTACCAGGTGCTTTCCCGGGCGGTAATGACTTTGATGATGAAGATTACATTGACAATAATTTTGATGACGATGATGAAAATAATAATAATAATGAGCTACAAGATCACAATGGGTAAAGCTAATAATATTTTAAATGATGGTAATCTTATTTATTAACTAATTAAAAATTTATTTTGTATATGTATAGACATCACCATACTGAACAAGATATTCAAGATTTATTGAATGCAGTGACAGATGATGATCTTGAAGTACAGCAAGCACTTGCAGCAGAGTATGAACAACAGCGTGATGAACAAAATAATAATAATCGACAACGTCAATGAATACATATATAGAAACTCCTCCTATCACCTTTTTTTTTTGTTCACACTGACACCCTAAATCAAATATATATTATATAATAAAAGTAGTAGTAGTAGTAGTAATAGAAGTAGCATGTAGTGGTGCAAATTATTATTTGGTAAAACAAAAAGAGATTAAAAAAGAACAAAAAAAAAGTAAACGGAGGAAGGACAACATGATATCTAATTATTGTTATGCTGATGATGATGGTTATGATGATGAGAATGATGATGAGAATGTTCATGTGAACTAGCTGATTGATGTGGTACTGATGGATTATTTGATGTTGATCCAGGAGAAGAGGAAGAAGAAAAAGAAGGTGTTGTATCATTATTATTCCCAAGCACTGGCGTAGTTTGTACAATGTCATTCCCTACCACGGCTGAACTTGATTCCTGTGCATCCGTCATAGGGTGATCCATTTCCAAATTTGTTGAATGTTGTTCTAAAGCATTCGTTGTAGTTGAACCGTTTGATGTACTAGCCTCATCTGCTTGTGGTGATGTACTTGATTGTGTTGGACATGTTGAAGTAGAGGAAGGGGGTGGATTTCTTGATTCATCATCTTGTGCCGTCTCTTCTGTATTTTCTGTTTTAAGTACAGTGGTATTGTAACTTCCGCAATCGGTACATTTATGATAAAAGAAATGATATTTTGCACTGGATTTCTTTTCACAATCATTACAAAAGATATGTGACACATATTTTTCATATTCTGGAGGCATGGGTTGTCGTACAAGTTCTCTATCAAGACGTGCAAAATATTCTGACATATCCCCTAGTGACTTGAGACACGTTGGACATTGGTATGATGTTTGTATATAAGCTGAATAACATAATTTATGAATACAGTGACCACATTGCTATAAATAATATAATTCAAGTGATATTATTAGCCTATATGATTTCTCTATATATGTAACTACAGTTTTTTTTTTCTTTCCCTTCCAAATACTTTACCATAAATACAACTGTCGTAGTACTTGTAAACATATATTCTCCACAAATAGGACAATCACTTTCCAAATTACGTTCTATACAACGATGTTTTCCTTTCATTCCCATAACCATACAAATATTGCATTTTTTACAATGAAAATAATCATCGTTGAGACCTCTTCCTTGACGACAGATACCACAATCATCACAATGATAAATTGATTTTTTTGGATCATCATCCCAAAGTTTACACTTGTCACAATAATAAGCGGCGACATCAACTCCACATTTGCAGCACGTTTTTGCTGCTGGTTGTAATGTCATACATAACATACATAGCATATTTTTTGTTTCGTGACGGACAATACCATGATCGCAAGATTCATCGTGACAGAATCGACAAGGAAAAATAGTTTTACAACAATTGGCTTCTAATTTGACTTTACGCCTATAATGTTTACATCCCATAATTCCTTTTTCTTCATCCTAAAATAAAAAGATTTTCCCTTTTTTTGTTATTTTAACATAATTCTCGAAATCACATGGACATTATAGTTTTTTAAAATAAAAAATAAAAAATTAACTAGTACTATTACTATTACTATTACTATTACTTACAAAATATGAAATTGTATAAGGGTCATCGACAGTTTTAGCAGTTAAACTTCCAGCACCGTCTGTTGCTTCAGCACTTGCGACATCAGGTAAATCTCCTGCAGCAGGTGGTTTTGGTCGTTGTGATAACCCCCTATGAGACATCAAATACTATTTTTTTTTATTCATTTAGTTTTTATAATCATTAGTCAATGGCGCTTTTTATTTATTTTTAGAACAAAAAAATAAAATAAAGGGTAATTGAGAAGGGTAAATGAGAATTTAAAAATTATAATTTTTTACCTGAATCTTTCTTGCTTTTTCTTTTCGATCAATTGTTGTGTCAATTTGAATTTGCATAATTGCTTTACGCAATTCTGCTTCATTAAATTCGTCTTTAACAGGTTTTGGTTCAGGTCGAGATTGATCTTCAGCATCCCACCAATCTTCTTCCTGTTGTTGCTGCTCTCTGTTATTATTATTTACTTGGGCATCAGGATCTGTTTCATTTCTAGAATGAGCTGACATTATTTCCCTTTGATAATTTTGTTTTGCTTCTTCAAGTAATTATATATAATCAGAATGTATATGAATAATATTTATATATATGTAAATTAAAAAAAAAATAAAAAAAAAAAGAGAAAAGAGAAAAAGAAAGAAGAGGTTGCTTTGTTATTCAAAACATACTGTCAAATAAAAAATAAAAAAAAAATAAAGCTGTTACACCGCAAAATATGAAAACTCAGATTGCGTATGCAATTAACATTGGTTCAAATTCATCCCCTTATTTTTTTTTTCTTTTTTATTTTCTCATAATAATAATATAATATTTTGGATATGTTTCTCTTGAAATAAATTCTAAATAGACAACTTGAAAAAAAAAATGAGTAATTTTTGGTAGTTGTTATGTATTAAAGTAAATTTATCAATTTTTACTTATGCATTTTGTATAAAAATCACACTAGATTTAAGTTAAACTAAAATAGGAAGTTGGTTTAAAGTAAAAAAAAAAAAAATGATATACGTAATTGAATATATATAGTTTCTAGACGCCCAAATGTAAAATGGGTAACAAAAAAAAAAAATTAGTAAATATGTACTTAATCGACTAACTTTAACGTATACTACATCCCTCTCCCTCTTCTTCAACAACATAAAAAGTAATTCATTTTGATGTAAATTTATTTACAGCAGTTCTAAATGCAACATATTACATACATCTACTCTTCTACGTAAATCATTGTTTATTGTAATTTTAGAGAACATAATGTTATTATTATCTAGCAACTCTTTCTTCTAATATGCATAATTGTTGTTGTAGTAGTAGTGTAGCAATGTTACATATGAAAGATACTTTAACAATCCTTTCTTCTTTTTATTTATTCCTACTACTATTGAGATATAAAAGGGGTATTTTACAATTCTGCAATCCTTACCTTATTGTGGCCTGTTTTTTGTTTTATGCATATCAATTGTTTATACCCCCTTAAAAACATATAAACATCAATACTTTTTTTTTTATGGAATCTGATCTCCTCACATCAACACCCATTTTATGAATGCTGGGTAACAATAATAGATTACTAAAATAGGCATTTGATTCCGACTTTTTATCTAAATATTACCCACGCCACACTAGAGCTAATCAAGCAAAAAATACGTCATAAATTTAAAAAAAAGTTTGTTTACTAAAAATAATAAGAAAAACATGTTGATCTGTTGTTATTCATTTTCCGCCCTCACTAAGGATAAATAGAAGAACACATATCGTATTATGAAAATATAAGTTAAAAACGGTATTAGAACATTAATCGTTGAAGATTTTTAAAGTAAGTTGATAATAATAATCAAACTCAAGCTGATTTAATAAGTTCTCAACTGGAGCTTGCATAATTAACAAAAAAGAGTTGAATGTAAAGAAGCACTAAAATGGACATCGCTTAGAAAACAAATCTTTGAATTAAATAATAATATATGATGGATGGTTATTAAGTATTGGGATCTAGCTATTTACTATATTAAAATGATTTTTTTCTTCGATACGTATACTATATTATATATTACGTACGTAACATGAAAAAATGTCATTATGACACACTATAGATTAAGTAATTAACTTTTTTTAAGCCATAAAGTTTTTATTCTACGTTGATTTTGGCAAGTTTTGCGCTAAATATTTTCATACGTAAAACGTGTTTCTATTATTGTTGATAAAGATATATACGTATATATTAAGTCCATTGAATAGTATAAATGTATAATGAAACTATATATTATGTATGCTCAAGAACGGAGTAATGGTTGTCGTTCTTGTTCTTGTTCTTGTTGTTGCTGCTGCTGCTGCTCTTGTTCTTTGTAAGCATTTGTTGTTGTTGTTGTTGTTGATGATGTCATATTATATCTATCGAAAGATTGGATCCACTTATAGATAAATACAATTATTATAAAAAAACATATAAATATCATGGGAAAGTTATGTAAAGTAATTATTTTTAAATAAAAGAATAAAATAAAAAGAAAAAGGGAATACGTATCTACTTTTTAAATTTATACAAGAATAATAACCACCATTCTATTTTATAAAGTTATTGGAATGTGATAACAATGAACCTTTTCTTTATTCAACTCAGCTTAAGAATTTGGATTAATTAAATAAGGTCGATGCTTTTTTTTTTTTAGAATGGATATTCAAATGTCATTTATTCATGAACTCTTTCATAGTATAATATAATAGATAAATTCATTGATAAAAATCAAAAGTAGCTATGACAACACAATTTAGATTGTTTTTGTTGTTAAGGATCTTTTTTCAATTATAACTTTTCCGTGAGGTAATCTTTCACCTGCAATAGGAAATATTATATCTTCAGGAGCAGATAATTTATAATCACGAATTAACATGGATACAATCGTTTTAATTTCTTGAATTGCAAACCATCGACCACTTGAGAGTTATAATATTGATTTGATGTATAAGCAATAAAAAAAAAAGATAAAATCATCTTTTTGAAAGAGTATTTAATATATGCATTTATCAACGAACAAAACAAAAAATAACTTACGGGCATGAATGTTTTCCTTCACCGAATACCAAAAATTGATCACTAACTTTAGTGGCTGGATATCTTGAATTAACAAAACGGAAAGGTTTGAATTGGGTCAAATCATCTTCTCCCATATTATGAGCATGCCATACATTAATCAAAACATCTCCATCTTTAATTATTATTTACGTATTGAATAAAAAAATAAATAAACCCAAGTTAATATTATTATTATTTGTATACACATAACCATAAATAGACAAGTAATTATATATTTATTTATTTACCTGGCGGAACTACGGTACCATTGCTCAAAACAACATTATGATTTCTAATATTAGTATGAGCAAGTTCATAAAATTGACTACGAAGGCGTAATGATTCACGACATACACTATCCAACTTGGGCATATTCTTGATTATTTCAAATGTAAATAGATCAACACTATTTCCTTGATTAGGATCAAGACCAGCTTTTCTAAGAACTTGATCTTGTTCTTCTAATAATTCATCAATAACTTCTGGATGTTGAAGTAATCGAGAAATGACAATGGTACCATTTTCACTTGTAGTATGAACAGAAGCAAAGATTAAAACTAAAAGTTGATCTAACATGGCTGTATAAAACTCTTTTTGGTTATTATTATTATAAGATGGTCCATTAATTTCGATAAGTTCTTGTAAAACATCTTTCTATATTATTTGTATATAGTTACATTATTATTCACTGTAATTTACTATATAAATTTCGTATAATAAAGCCTAAAATATAGTTACCGGTCGTTCCCAATTTGGATTGTTTCGAGCATTCGCTTGACGCATTTCAATTTCTGGTGTGATTGCATCTAATATCACTTTTCTTTGATGTTTCACTTCTGCAGAAAACATACCAATACTTTTAAAATAAAGTTTCATCATCCATGGAAATTTAATCAACCATGATTGATGATAACGAGGATGCATTTTTCCAATATCAGTTGTAATATTTTGCATAATAGATACAATTTGATCATTTTGACATAATTTTTCGCCTACAAAGACTGTTGCACTACCACGTGCTACCATACGTTGTATCAATGGAAATATATTGGATACTTCCTTTGGTTCTTTATATTGTAATTGAAATAAGAAAATTAATCAAATTTTATTTTCTTGTATGATAGAACATTATCATGAAACACATATTAATAAGAAAGAATTACTTACCAGTAAGATCACCTAATATATCTTGAAGACCAATAGTAAGCTATTTTTTGTTTTTCGAAATAAAAAACATAGTATAATAAGTAAATGTTTACAAGTGAGATATACATATTATAAAATAAAATGTTCTTTTAACACTTACATTTTCTACTACACGAGGTGTATAATATTTAAGCTGAGGATTCACATGTTGAACAATAGCTTTTCTGGTCTCTTCAACAAGTTGATGGTGATTAATAATTCCTGCCATTCCAAACATATCAAATGTCTAATTTAAACATTTGAATTGATTCTTAGCATGGTGTGTTATCTTTTATATGTAAAATCATCTCACAATGTACCTTTCGAGTACCAACGACAAAGTCAAAATCGTCACTCATAAATACTTCTCGTGCATATTTACCAGATGCAACTGTATGAATCTAAATAGTTATTAATAAATAATAACAATTGTTCAGATTATTGTAGTACTTACGTATATGTATTAAGAAAATAAAAAGTAACATTTATACTTACCCTGCCATACAAATGAATACGGTAAACAAGACCTAGTTTTTCAGTCCACTTTTTTGTAAAAGTAACTGGATCTTCTCGAAATTCTATAGTTGACCCCTTCCATGAATCCGAATAAGGAACCACTGGTGTACCATCGTTCATAGCAGATAACTTTACAGAAAATTTATTCAATGAGCAAAAAAAAAAAAAAAAAGTTGCTTTAGTAGTTAATATCATGGATTTTATACAGCTTTATATATATATATATATACGTACCTTTATAAGTTGTCTATAAAATGTATAGGCTGTTATAACAGTAGCTACTGTGATCAATCCCATCTTTTGTTGTTGTTGTTGTGTAGTAATAGCCATATTAGGACTAAACTCTTTAAACTTATCTAAAAATGTTAGAAAGTTATTCATATTATACTATCACTGTATATTATTAAAAATCAAAGTTCAATGAGAAGTGAAAGAAAAGAAAAGAAAAGAAAAAAAAAAAAACAAAAGTTTTCTATTTTATGTAGTCAGATTTCCTTCAAAAAAAAAAAAAAGCAGAACTCCCAGTTTGTATGAATTAGGTGTTACAGCCCTACTATAATAACTATTAAAAAATAAAGCCAAGAATTAATATACACACACATATGATAATATAAATGTTTACTTTTAGTCACACAAACTTTTTGATTAGTTGTTTATATGTATTTCCGAAAAAAACAGTTTCGCTAAAATAGATCAACCTTTTTCTGCAAACTTATACGGTACGTGGGATAATAATTTTTTAAGTGTAGTGCGCGCAGATTTCAACTTATATTCTGCATAATTATATTTTTTTTCTGAATAAATCCAGAACAAAATACCATTAGAAATAGATTATTAGTTTATTATAAAAGCATATGTCTTTTTTTTTCAGTTTTCACTTATTCTCTCCCTCCACACCAACCTCTAAAAATTAAAATTATATTATAATAATTAAAATATTTTATTAGTCTAAGTATAATATAAAGAGTTCAATGTAACTTAATGGTATAGAAGGAATGGGGGGGGGAAAGTTGTTCTATCTCATTAAAACTCAGCTCAATAATTTTGGATTATAAAAGAACCATAGAACCGACCAATTCTCTTGTTTTTTTTCTTTAGCCTCAATTAATGAGTAAGGATTGATATAGGCTTCGGGTAACACCGTAGCATTGTTAAACTTTACAATTTTTTCCAAACACAGGCATGGCCTTTGTTCAAAGGAATCTTGGCCCGGCAACGGGCTGATTCTAATGACATTGATTGCTAGCCTTTTTTTTTTTTTGAATAATAAGAAAATGACAAAAAAAAGAGAGAGACAGATTTTATTTTTTCTCTTTGAGATTCATGATTTTGAATCTATATTTAACGTTAATGGGAATTTTGATTTATCTCAAATAATAATGATTTTATTTGCTTTGTAACACTTTGCAATTCATAACTTAATTAATATAGTAATGGGAAAATAATAAAATATTTGATAATCGGGAATCTTAAGTACTATATATGAATTCAAGTCATATCTACATAGTATATGTTGATCTATTTAACCAGTAATAACTA
Organism: Circinella minor; assembly: GCA_016758965.1. Classification (NCBI taxonomy): domain Eukaryota; kingdom Fungi; phylum Mucoromycota; class Mucoromycetes; order Mucorales; family Lichtheimiaceae; genus Circinella; species Circinella minor. The sequence goes on from JAEPRB010000346.1 coordinate 12,240, forward strand.
TTTTTTTTAGTACTATTACTATTACCGCAAAAAATTATAATCCTTTATTATAATGTATCTTACCACACGCTACGTCACTATACACACACACACAGAGAGAGAGGGAAAGAGAGAAAGCATAAGACTAGATATATTAATAGTACTACTTTTTTAATTAAACACCAACATAAAATATCTTTATTAAGAGTTACTCTATTCAGTAAAATATGATTGTTAAGAAATAAATTATATAACCTATTCTAAGAATACTTTCTCTTTGACAAAAATAATCAAAATTGATTGTATCTTAGGTTCATATGAAAAAAGAAATAGGTATAATCATCACTATATCAACATACACCATTTGAGTATATCTTCCCTATTACAAGTAATTTTTTTTTTAATTCAGCCAAAAAAAAAAAAAAAAGCATTGTCACTTTGAGAGGGGAAAAAAAATATCGCGGAGCCTAAAATCAAACGCTATTGGCAAGCTCGCTTTGGGATTATCTATACTCCCTCTTTTCATCAGCCAATATGGGTAATATATCAAACATCAATAATAATATATAAAATCCAATTCATCCATCCATCAAAAGCAATGATATACTGACATAATGATCCATCCATCTAGGTATCAGCCGCGACTCCAGGCACAAGAAATCGTAAGTTTGATCGAAAAAGTCAACAAAAAAAAAAACCACTTAAAAAAAATATTCGACATTGGAAATTCATTTCAAATATATATATATATACAATTGAAATGTTTGAAAATGACCTATTTTCAATGGGATTGAAAGAATTAAAAATTGAACAACAAAAAGCCAAAAAAAAGGACATTTTTTACTAATTAAATTCATGTATATTCAAATAATGCAGTGCCACCGGTGCTAGACGTGCTCAGTATCGTAAGAAGAGAAAGTAAGCATACTTCATTAACAAAGCTATTTAGTTGGGTGGGAAAAGGAAAAATTGTTAAATAGTTCAGATTCACTTATTCTATTATTATTATTAAAAAAGGTTCGATTCCGGTCGTCCCGCTGCCAACACCAAGCTTGGTGGTAAGCGTATCCACACTGTCCGTACCCGTGGTGGCAACACCAAGTACCGTGCTTTGCGTTTGGAAGCTGGTAACTTCTCTTGGGCTTCCGAAGGTCAAGCTCGTAAGACTCGTGTTTTGACTGTCGTTTACAACGCCTCCAACAACGAACTTGTCCGTACCAACACTTTGGTCAAGGGTGCCATCATCCAAGTTGATGCTACTCCTTTCCGTACTTGGTATGAAGGTTTCTATGGTCTTCCTTTGGGTAAGAAGAAGTTGACCGAAGCCAAGGCTCAAGAATTCGATGCTGCTGTCAACGCCAAGTCTGAACAACGCAAGAAGAAGTGGGAAGAACGCAAGTCTGAAGCTGCTGTTGATCAACTTTTGGATGATCAATTCGCTGCTGGTCGTCTCTACGGTAAGTTATATATATATACAGGAAAAACTATTTTGGGGTATTCAAAAATATGGTAACTAAATACTTTTTTCTTTTTTTAGCCCGCATTGCCTCCCGTCCTGGTCAATCTGGCCGTTGTGATGGTTACATCTTGGAAGGCAAGGAACTCGAATTCTACATCAAGAAGATCAAGGTAAGAATACATTTATATATTTATTTAAATCACTTTGGTTTAAATATTAACTATTTTACTAATCATTTTAAAAACTTTTATTTTATTTTTCTTTTAGTCTCGCAAGTAAATTATTCCACATGCGTAGTTTGCTTTTCTGATGAAAATAATAAATGGGATGGAAAACTTTCTCCAAAAAAATAACCTTTTGTTTTTTAATATTATGTGTGATGTTTTTATTCAATAATGCAACTTCTTTTTTTTTTATGTGTGTTTTTGATATATTTTTTGTTTTTTCAAGTGTGATGATTCTTGATATGAAGTGAATAATTTGTTTTTTTAAATTGGACACTTTTTTTTTTAAGTTTTTGTTAATATGTTTCACCGTAAGATAAAGTATTTAGATCTTAATGAAAGTATTAGTATATTAAACATGTCGTTTTTGGATAAGTAAAAAGGCTCTTGCTGGAGGCAATAGTTAGCCCAGGAGCGGAAATCAATGAGGGAACAGGAGAATTTTCAAGCCACTGTATGATTGAGGGGGAGAGAGAAACCATATCTTAATCACCTGAAAACTATTTTCATTGGTTCCTGACTTTTTTTTTTTTTTGTTAAGCAGTATCAAGATACTATCGGATAAGAAAGATGGGTTAATCTCTTGACACTATTATACATAGTGCATATAATTAAGTAAGTGCACGGATCCCCAAATCTATTTGAAAATAAACGAAAGATTTTCATCTATGAAACAGAATAATTATTCGAGTATAATATAATAAAATCAGATAGGTAAGATAGTAAAAGAACCCCCCCACCCTTTTCCCTTTTTATTTATTATAAAAGAAAGCTGATCTTGAATTAATTTAAACCTTTAAAACAATTGTTTCTTTTTTCTTTATTAACTTCACTCACCTCATTCCGAAACTCATTCTTTCTTTCCTTAACATAAAAAAAAAAAAAAAAAGATTTATAATGTTTAAACTTATTCAACGATATCCTTCAATAAAAACACAGCGTCCTTCAATATCTTTAACTACTTCTCGAATAAATCAACGATTACCTCGACTTATTCACCATTCTGTCATAGTATCTACACAACAACCACAGCAACAAAATTCAACACAACAACAACCTTCAACTACTACTACTACTACTACTACTACTAGTACTACTAGTACAAACCATAATGCATTTCAAGATTTATTAGGTTTAAATAATTCTATTCCTGATTTAAAAAATACCTTTTATCAACGACAATTACCAACCACACTTGTTCGATTTTCTTCACAAGACGGCAAAAAGTTATTTCGATCTGCAATGGAAGCAGGTCATGCTGAAGGTTTCTTTTCATTAACGGGTAACTTTACAACACAGTCTGAGCCTGCTTATTGTGGTCCAAGTTCATGTAAGTGCCTTGTTTTTTTATTATATACATATTCTTATTATTGTTTATTATTGTTTTGTTTACTCATATTTATATTTTATTATGATTATGTTTTTTAAGTGGCCATGGTATTAAATGCACTTGAAGTAGATCCAAAAACAAGATGGAAAGGTAACTGGCGATGGTATTCAGGTAAAAAAAAAAAACAGAATCATGCAAACAAACATTACATATATATATATAATTGAAATAATTCTATGTAAAAAAAAAATGTCCATGCATTTACCGGGGCTTTATTTTTATTTATTTTTAGACGAGTTATTAGAATGTTGTTCTTCCAAAGAAGAAATGAAAAAGAATGGAATTACTTTTGATAAATTTGCATGTTTAGCCAAATGTCATAGTGACGTTGTTGTTAAACGTGGTAGTGATTTTACTCTTGAAGAATTTAAAAAGGATGTAGAAAATGTAACAACTCGATCCGATGTTTTTATGGTTATTTCATTCTCAAGAAAAACATTGGGTCAAACAGGGGATGGTCATTTTTCACCTATTGGAGCCTATAATCCTGAAACACAAATGGTATTAGTATTGGATACAGCTCGATATAAATATCCAAGTTATTGGTGTCCAATTGAAACACTTTATGAATCTATGAAACCTATTGATAAAGAAACGGGACGTCCTCGTGGTTACTTTTTATTAAGTTATGATGTAAATCATCCACCTATCAGTCTTTGTAAAGTACAAAAAAAATCAGCAAATGAAAAAGATATATCAGCAACCATTGAACAACAACAACAAAAAAAAGAAGAGGAACGACCATTAGAAATTCAAGAACAACAACAAATACAATCACCCTTAAATTGGACAACATTAGCTAAAAGTTTTTGTAAACGTATTCCCGAAAATATGTGGATTGAAAAACCACGGACTTTAGAACATGTTGTTCAACTAGTGCTGAGAAATGTTCCACCGGAGTATACAGTAATTCTTGCCAATCAATCTTTTCGACAATCACCGAATGAATATATTAATAAATTACTTTACGACACCTCAAAATCACCTTTATACCCTATTGTATTTAATGCCCTTTACCCACACTATAATAACGTACAAGAACAAGAACAACAAGAATTAGTGGATCATCATGCAGCATTTGCTACATTATTTGTATTAGGATCTCCACGCATGTTATATACATCATTACCACGTGATTTACAAAAAACACTTTCACGTTATAGAAAAGATGAATATATGAGTGATATAGTAAAAAGAGAAGTAGATAGAATTTCTATAGAAGTTACTGAATTAACAAAAACTTTTTGTACATGTGGTCCTGGATGGACTGATATTTCTTCTGTAAAAAATTGTTAAAAAAAATTTGTACATTTTTAAAAAATAAAATAACCATTATAGAATGACATATTTTTTTATAATTAAAAATTGGGGGTTGGATGGGGGAATGGGGATTGGGGGGGGGGGAGGTTGAATAAAAAGAAACAGGGTGTGTGTGTGTGTGTGTGTGTGAAGAATAATTCAAATTTGTAATATCTTTTTACTTTTTTTATATCCACACTTTTTTTCCTATTTTTTCGTCAACCAATAATAAACTTTCTTTTATTATTCTACTCTTTTTCTTTCCTTCTCTCCACACCCCCCTTCCCTCCCTCCATTCTAAACACCTATAAACACCTTTTTTTTTTTCTTTGTTTCCCTTCTTCACTTTAAATTTATAAAATGCCAACTTCTCCTCCTAAACCTTGGGAACAAGGCTCAAATACAAATACTATTACATCTCCTTCTGCAGCAGCAGCTACTTCAATACCTTCTTCAACTTTTGATTCTGTTTCGGATGCTCCAGCTATACCAACAAGATCAACAACAGCATTAAATCAAACGGGTGGTAAATATTCTACATTTTGAATATAATTTTAAATTATATTTTTTAATTGAATTTACTAATATTAAATTATTTATTATACAATAATATTAGCTTATGGTACAACAGGTTTAGGTGCATCTTCTTATGGAGGTTATGGTAATAGTTCATACGGTTCTGGTATGGGTGGATATGGTTCATCCTATGGTTCCGGTTATGGTTCCGGTTATGGTGGCTATGGGTCATCTATGTATGGTTCCTCTTATGGTGGTTACGGTGGAATGAATCGATTCGGTTCTTCCATGTATGGTAGTAGCTATGGTGGTGGCATGTATGGTGGAATGAATCGTTTTGGTGGAGGTGGTATGTATGGTAACCAAATGGGTGGACCTAATGGTGAAATGCCTCTTACACAACGTATGGAAGCTGGTACACGACCTGCATTTGAAGTCATTGAACAAATCGTAGGTGCTTTTGGTGGATTTGCACAAATGCTTGACTCAACATTTATGGCAACCCATTCTTCTTTTATGGCCATGGTTGGTATGGCAGAACAACTCGGATTTTTACGTAGTTATCTTGGTCAAGTCTTTAGTGTGTTTGCTCTTTATCGACTTGTTAAAAAATACATCAATAAAGCTCTTGGACGTGTTGAACCAGGACGACCTGGTGAAATGAATTTTATGGAATTTCAACAATTTGAAAACAAAGCAGCAGCAACAACAACAAAAAATGCAGGACCTAAAATATCGAAAAAACCTATTCTTATCTTTTTATTCATGGTCGTTGGATTACCTTATTTGATGCATAAATTAATTCAATTAATTACACATAAACAACAATTGGAACAACAAAAAAATCCACAATTGAATGATCCTATGATGTCAGCAAGTCTTGGAAAAATCGATCCAGCTAAATTAGAATTTGCTCGTGCTACTTATGATTTTACAGGAGAATCACAAATGGAATTATCTCTTAAAAAAGGGGATATTGTTGCTATTTTATCAAAAACAGATCCAGTATCAAACCAACAAAGTCAATGGTGGCGAGGTCGATTACGTGATGGACGAATGGGTATGTTCCCCGCTAATTATGTTGAAATTGTTCAAAAAGCAGGAGCAACACAAGCAGCAATAGATCAATCTGTACAAGATCAAGACTTACAAAAACCACAACCTGTTACATCATCATTAGCATCTTCATCACAATAATAGTAAATTATTATTATTCCATTCCCTTATAATCCTTTTCCCTTTATAATCACCTTTTCTTTTCTTTTTCTTCTTTTGAAAAAAAAAAATAAGACAATATCCTTATTATCTCTTCTTCTTTCTTTCTATCTTTTTTATTATTATTATTATTATTATTATATATATATATACTATAATTATATTATATTTTGTACATGCTCCCTCCATTTATTTTAACATTTGCCTTTTTTTTTTTTTTTCTTCTCATTTAAATTTTTATTATTAAAAAAACAACAACCACAATTGGGATGATACCGTTTGTTTTTATAATTCAATTATACAAAAAAAAAAAAAAGATTTTTAAACAAAACGTATTTTTAATCTTGTTTCACGTACAATGACTTGATCTGGCCATTGTTCAACTAACATTTCCAACCATTTTCGACGAGTAGAATCTGGTTGAGCTTGTATCCATGCATCTACTTTAGTATTTCTTTGAATAACGGCCCATCGTAATAATATTTTATCTTTTAATATTTCATTGGGTGCCAAATTTTCAGGCACCTGATTTAAAAATAACATAATGTCCATTTGATCTGTTTCGATCATCCGACCTGCACTAGGTCTTACAAAATAACGTTCCATCAAACTTGAATGACTTTGTGATGCAAAAGAGGGCCATTTATTATTACTATTATTATATGTATTTTGTTGATGAGATGGAGATAAAAGTGAAGCAGAAGAATGTCGTCTTGATTGTCTTTGTAATTTTGCATTACTTGTTAAAAACTTGAATACAATAATATGTTCTTCAGGTGTAACATTATTTAGTGTAAAAGTCAATGTTTGACCTCGTTGTAAAGGAGATCTGAAACATAAATGCGGTCTTTTTTTCTTTTTCTTTCTTTGTAATAATGCTGTCATGTTATTGTCATTATTATTATCGTTACTCATCAGATCATTGTTATTGTTGTTCATATTATCAGAAGGTTCGAAAGGTGTTGTAAATATAATAGGTTCTTCTTGTTCATCTTGAATAATACTAGTACGATTTGACCCATCTTGTTGCATAATAATATCCAAGTAGGGAGGTGAGGCGGGTGGTAGCGGAGGTGCATTTCGGAATCTCGGGACAGGACTTGGTTCAATAAATGTGACGCGTTCCGAAGGTTGTCGTTGACGCCGTTCTCGTCGTCTTGCAGCAACAGCTTGAGCATCTCTTAATAAAATTCCTTTATCACTTTTTGCTCGTCTTCGTGATGATGATGTAACTAAAACTTCTGTTGATGGTTCTTGATAAGTATTTCGTCTTTTATCTTGTCTTTGTTTTGATAAATGATTATTTTCATCATCATTTTCATCATCATTACTATTTGTGGATGATGCTGTTGTTCCTGTTCCTGTTGTTGTTGTTGTTGATGTTAAAGTTGTTGTATTATTCAATGAAGGTAAAAATAATAATCGTTTTAATTTAGTATAAGATCCTAAAGAGGAAGCTGATGAAGAAGCAGAAGAGGATAGTACTGAAGAGATATCATCTTGTTCTTTTTTAATCATAATAGTCGTATTACTACCATTCGATTTCCAACTTTTTAAACTTTTCCAAAAGCTGATTTTAGGTTGTTTTAAATTCATTGATAAAAATGATCGACCACTTTTAGCACTTGTTGTACTTTTTTCACTATACATAGAAGCGGCATATTGTTTTCTCATTTCTATTATGTTAATTTTATTACTATTATTATTATGATTATTATTATTTCAACGTTGACTGGGGGGAGAGTTGAAGAGTCAAAAAAAAAAACGTGGGGGGAGAAAAGAGTAATACGTAGAGCAAGAATATGAAAAAAAGAAAGGAAAGAAAGAAAGGAAGAGAAGCAAAAAAAAAAAAAAAAGTAGTTACTATTAGTTGCATACAAATACGGCCACAAAAAAAAAACGACACGACAACAACAATCAATAACAAAAACAATAATTCTAAAACACCAAGATTTGGGGAGAACTCAAGGGGAATTTTTACATGCCCACATACCCACATACCCACATACATTCACATACACCTACATGTAGTATATCACACACAATTACACAAAAAAAAAAATAAACAAAAAATTTTCTTTTATGAGTTATCAAGAAAAAAAAAAGGGAATAATATCAAATAATAAAAATGTGTGGCGGAACAAGAAATTTGTTAAGAAAAAAAAACAGGGTCATTGTTTGTAATATGAAAAAAAAAAAAAAAAAGTCTTATGATTTTTTTTTTATGTAGAAGAAGGTGATGGACAAAGATATTCCAAAGCAGGCTGCGTTACCATCCGTGTTTGTGGATCATGTAATATAGAATAAGTTAAAATCCATTGTAATCGATGTACCAACCTAATAAATTTATTATTATAACATTAGAATAAGATGATACATAACAACAAGTTGTATTTAAGTTGTTACTAAACTCACCATAATCTAAATTGCCACCATCTTAAAGTTGTTCTTTCAGCCCCACGTAGAACACGGAATCCATCCCAGAATGTCAATCCACGTACAGAACCTTTATTATGACCATAAGAATCGATCCATTTATTGACTTGATCACGACGATGAATCCATGGTGTATGATTTACTAAAGCTTGAGCTACTCTTTCTGTATAAATAGGCCAACTAAACCAATCTCTTAATGAATACGACTGATGAGGAGATACTGTCAAAGGTGATAAGCGTAAATGCATAATAAAAGTAGCAGGAATTGCAAAAATCCAATTGTATCCAAGTCCACGGAGTGCTATATAAATTATAAGATATTATTAGCTCTTTACATGTTTGTTTGTAATAGGCACTTATAAATATACAAATCTAAATGTATGTATGTATGTTTGTTATAAAGAATCCTTACATGCAAATGTATCTAGCATAGTAATTTTTCCCCGATGCTTCTTGTCAAAATACGCCACACGCTTGAATACTTCTTCTTTACCAATAACAATTAGCTCAGTACTAGTACTAATGCTACTACTATCATTACTTTTCTTATTTGTTGTTGTTGTTGTTGTCGTCGTTGTTTCATTAGTATCATCAGTATTAGTTTCTTTGTTTGAAGAATTGACATCAACAGCAGCATTATTGTCAAAAGTAGTTGGAGTAGTAGTATTTGTCGACGCCGGCGTCGACTTTTTGGTCGATGGAAGCACATAAGAGTTTTCATCTACCAAAATAATACTCTCTTTCCCATTCTCTTGTTGTTGTTGCTGTTGTAGTACTTCTTTGTTGTCATTAATATTGTACGGAACTGTTTCAATCTTCTTCTCCTTTTTCTCTTTCGTCATATTCTTTTCTTCTTTTAATGACTTTGCTTCAACATTATTCTTTTCTTGAATTATCTCATTATTGTTTTTATTTGGTGGTACTAAAACAATTGATGATTCCTTATCATTACTGGGCAAAGAAGAAATAGAAGATGACCCAACAGATAAGTCCTCAACACTTTGACTCGTGACACTATGACCACTTGTACGCTTAGGTGTTGAAGGAGAAATTGGAGATTCAGGTGGAGAAAGAACAGTTGCTGCTGCCGGTACAACAATAATAGAAGCTAAATAAATAAAATAAAAATTATTATTTAATGCAAAAATGTAAATCTATATTTTATAGGTAACACAAAAAAAAACCAGTGGAAAAAAAAAAAGAAAATTACGCCTTTTTCTCCGTCTTGTATACCGTCAAAGTTTTCTTTTCCTTTTCTTCTTTTGTTTCCGTTTCTTTTTTTTTTCTTTATACGTACGTAGAAATTTCCCTCTCCTCCCCCCCTCTCTCTCTCTCTTTAAATATATATACATATTACTTTTTTCTTACATGATTGTTTATTTTTATTGGAAGAAACCACGTCACTTGAAGGAGCAATAGGTTTTGGTGATGATGTAGCTCTTTTTCGATGATCCATTGAAATTATTTTATTACCTGTTGATGAATTATCTAATGATACACGTTGTCGATCATATTTTTCATAACTCGAAGCTGTAGAAGTTTTTCTTGAACGATAACCATCATGTGGTGTTGTTATGAATCTGTCAGCCGTTTTCTCAGGCTTTGCACTACCACTACCACCAGAACTAGCTAGACTAAATTTACTATCTTTTGTATTGTTTCTAGTAGTATCATGGAGTTCATCATCATCTGTTCCTTCTGTAGTTAAACTACCACCACTACTACTATGTTGAGATAAATTGCTTGTTGATGTATTCATATGAGATCCATTTTCATCATCGTCGGCAGATGAACTATTATGATGATCCTTTTTACCTCTAGCACGCTATAAATAAAAAAGAGGGGTGCCAAAAAATTGTGGCGATATATTTTTTAGGAGTCTTATTCCATTTGAAAAAAAAAAAAAACGAACCGGGGGCAAGTTACCATTTCACAAAGAAAAAAAAACCAACCAAAAGAGAATATTATATATATTTATATATAATTATATTGATACATAATTATAATAATGAAGAAACTTAAAAAAAAAAAAAAAAAAAAAAAAAAGAAAAAAAAACAATTGGAATATTTACCTGTAATAAATGACGAACTTTTGAACCTGCTCGTTTTGTAATGCTTCGCTTTACTTTTCTTCGACCTTTTGTTTCATCAGGAGTTGACATGATGGTTTATAATATATGGGTTATATATGTAAATATAAATTAAACACTATCTATTAAAAATAAAATAATGAATAAACAAAAAAATATAAAAAAATAAGATTATGTAAATAGGATTTTAGTTTTTGTTATATTATTTTCATCATGATTTATAAGATAATTATTGGGATTTTATTTTTATTTTTAATTTTTTCGTATAACTCTATTAATTATTATTATTATTATTTTTCATCAATTTGTATTTATATGCAAGGTTACCTTGGCAACAAAAAAGTAAAAGAAAAATAAAAGTCAGCGGGCTTACAAATATTTGCGTGTAGAAAAAAGAAAAGAAAGGAAAAGAGATGTGTGTGAATGTGAAAGAGGAAACAGAAAAAAAAAAGGCAAGTGTTGAGAGTTGAGTTCTTGGTGAATGTGATGTATATATACTACATATATACATAGTGCATATATATATGTGTGTGTGTGTGTGTGTGAATAAGATATATACTCAATAGTAAAAAAAACCAATCGGTCATTCAAATTCTTTTACTTGCGTGAAGATGCGTAATTGGCAAACCTTATATTCCGCCTTCATATGGGATAACTACACTTTTTTTCCTACTAATCGTAAGTAATTATTTATTGCTTAGCATCCTACTACTCCCATTCTTTTTTTTTTTAGTCAATCATATAACTAAAAAGTATGTCGATCTAAAATCCTGCAGCTAAAAACATAGATAGACTAGATCCAATTTTTTTTATTCTATTTAGCCTATATTACTATTATTATAGGGAGAAAGAGTATTTGTTGTTTTACTGCACTTGCATGTAATACGTAATAATATGGCGTTAGTATGTATACTTCTAATATATTTTGCTTATGCAAGTATACTATTTGACTTATAATGTTATTATTTCTTACCATATGGTTATAAAAAGTAACATTATGCTGTGACCAGTAATTTAAAACAAAGAAAAAAAACGCGGATTACACAGGTATGGAAATATGATGTACATATATGTTCATCTCGTTACCCTTCCTTTGTAACCTTCTCTTCCCCCCCCCACTTTCTCCCCCATTTCCATTAATCAAAAACCTTTTATTGTCATTATCATTATTATAACAACAAATTACTTGTTTTAAGTAACAAAATGATAAACAAGTACGATAGTAATAATAAAGATCTAGACCGATCATTTATTTTAATTTTTATGACACGACTTTTTTTTTTTTAAACCAACCTTACTCAGACTTGAAACTTATTACACTAGTTTGACATATGAGGAAAAAGAGATAAAGATAGATTCATGATACGTATAACAAGTTATTCATATATGATATAAATGTTTATACTGATTGTCTTGATATTTTGGAGAAAATCCAATTTTTTTTCTTACATATATAATATATATGAATACATTGACTGTTGTTTATTTACACAACAACTATAAAATGTAAATATAATTATAACAGAAGAAATGGGGGAAAGAATGAAAGCACGGACCATGGGATTCTTTATAAGTAATAACAGGTAAGGAAAGTAAGAGAGAGAAAAAGTAATAACTGTCGATATGTCTAATTCTCACGAGACCCGCTGATGCACGCACGACGCATTGTTCATATTGTCAGTATGTTAAACCTTTTGATCTCTTTTTTTTTATTTATTTATTTGTCCGTCCTCCCCCACTCTTTCTCTCTCTCTTTTTTTGTTTCCTCCTTTTTTTTTTTTTGGTTTATCTTCTCCCCCAAACGACGATAATAAATATCCTTGTTATCCGATTTGACGCCGCCTTTTAGTAAATTTTTGTTTATTGTTTATATGCATAATTTGTTGTTGTTGTATTGGACTTTTTTTTTTAAAAAAATCAAAACATAAAACATTTTCGGTTGATTCAACAAATCCGGTAAAAAAAAAAAAAAGAATAGATTAAAGAAAGGAACGATTTATAGTTTTTAAGGAAACGATTCATAAATATGAAAAAAAAAAAAATTGTTTAAATAAGGGTGGCTGAAACAAAACGATCGAATTTTTGTCTTTCATAGTTTACCTCTTTGTTCTCAATACAAACAAAAAAAAAAAAAACCGAAAAATAAAAAAGCATGAGACAAAAAAAAAAAAGGCCCCTGTGTAACATCATCGGGGTCTCGCCTTCAAGGTTGGATAAAAAAAAAAGAATAAGTTATCCTTCTTTAGTTTTCATGCATTTTATTTTATTTTAAGGTAGAGTAACCAAAAAAAAAAAGTTTGTTTCGCGAAATACTCCCATGAAAATAAAATGTTGTGGTACCAAATTCTATGTCACTCAATCCCAATAAACTTGTGAATTACCTTTGTAACATATTTTGTTTAATAGAGAGAGTATCAGGAGGAAAAGAAAGGAGCAGAAGGAGGAAGAGAGAAAGATGATTTAAAATGGTAATAATGGAAAAAAAAAGAAGATATGGTTGGTGTTTGATGGATAGACATATTTCTAAATGTAATAGAAACAAAAAAAATACTATTTTCGGGTTCCAATAAAAGCGGGAAAAGGGTGATTACAATCAAGCACATTTTGGTTATGTGCTTCTGTGTGTGTACATATATATATATATATATATGATTATGTTTAGTTGTTGTTGTGTTGTGTATTTGTTTATGAGCGAGCGAGCGAGAACAAAACGAAAAAAAAAATAGAACCTCTTGGACACTTTTTTTTTTCTTTTTTTTTTTTTTTTTTTCTTTCTTTCTTTCTTTCTCCCTCTCTACTCTTTATTTTTAAAGTTTACCGTTTATTTTATTTTATTTTTCACTTTTTTTTTTATTTTACTTTTTTTCAATACTTTTTCTCTTTTTTTCTTTTTTTTTTTTTTTATATTTTTTTTTTTTTTTCATTATTAACTGAAATATTTTTATTTTTCTTTCTTAAAAAAAATAATAATAATAAAATAAAAATATCAATAACAAAAACGACAAAACACGATTCTCCTTTTCGTTACTTCTTGTATAGTTACATTCCAGGTCGACCCACCATGACGCGACCGCCATCGCCTACAGCTCAAAAAACCGAAACTTCTACTTCTATTACTGCAAGTCGGGTGGGTGGTCTCACTACTATTGTTACCTCTACTAGTAATACGACTTTGTCACCGTTATCTTCAAATATGAGTACAACCACACCAGCAATAATAGAAATGACGTCTAATAATAGTAACAGTAATAGTAGTAGTTGTTCGACGACACCAACCGGAACGAGTACAACATCCACAACATCGTTTTCATTTATACCCCGCACATATCATCATCATCAACAAGTGCCTAACAATACTTCATCATTTGGTCAACGGTTTAAAGCAACATTACCCTTTCCACGTCTTTATTCAGGTCCTCTATTTGCTGCTCCATCTGTTTCTGTCAATAATACCCATATCGTTAGCAGTATAGGTCCGCTTACACCTCCTTTAACCATTGATCATTCGACATCTTCACCAATTCCTTCGTGTTCAAGAAGTGATGAACTTATAAATAGTAACAGTAATAGTAACAGCAATAGTAATAATGATAGTAATAGTCATAACAGTAATAATGAATCAATACAACCCGAACAAACTACTACAACAGTACCAGCCTCATCACCAGCCTCATCATCATCAGTATCATTACCACCCTCATCATCAAAACGCCGAAAATTCAATTCTTATGATGTTGTTCATGATGGCTATCGGTATATGTTTCGAATTACTTTGGATAATAAAGGAACAATAGGTAAATAATTTTTACTTTAAAAGTGATATTATTGTCATGGTATATCGATAATGACCATAGTGATAAAATAATAATTTATTACCATAGCAACTAAATAATATATTTTTTTATTAGCCGCATTATGCTATTTACCAACAAGATTTCAACGAATGGTTGAATTTTATCATACAGTAAGTAACATTTGAAGATAAGAAAATGAATAAAGGGGAAGGGAAAAAGAGGGAGAGAATTAAGTTGTTGCTATTACTGGGTATAAGATAAAGGGCTAATAACAATTGTATATGTGTACCCTTTTATAGGAGATACCAACTGCATATCGTGATTTAGGATTGGGTGATCTATTGGTTATTCAGGGGTTCCGATGGGCCGAGACCGCGAAATTGTTGGTCATTCCAACATGTCCATTTGTACGGCGATATTTAGCAAAAAATAATACAAGCTGGGATTGTGTGGTTCAAAATGAAAATGAAGGTTTGGCTCGATTATTAACACCTCCTTCTTCAAAAGATACCTTGACGAATAACAGTGTAGAATAATACATATATACCATCTTTTCTCTTTTTCTCTCCCCTCTCTTTTTTAACTTTTAAAAATATATTTTCAAAAAACCCCCCCCCCATATCACCCGCATAATACGTACACACATTTATAAATATATATATATATTCTTTATTATCCAACTCTTCTCAATAACAATACGTAACGATTTATTTTTATTTTCGTCTTTTATTTGTTTCCCTACACAAAATATACACACACATACTTACATATTCACACACAATCATATATTTATATATATACAATCACAACATACTTCCTTTTTTTTTATATACGCTTTTGTTTTATTCTTTTTTCTTTTCTTTTATGTTAAATAATTTTAATAATTTTAATAATAATAATAAAAATAAAAATAAAAAAAAACCCCAACAACGCTGTGAATCACTTTATATTAATTGCATATATACGCGTAAAATAGTAATATTAAACTTTCTGGTCATTGTTTTTATACAAAATAAAATAAAATAAAACGCGTATTATATAAATTTTTTAGATGCACGGTTTACCCCTCTTTTTTTTATTTCCCTCCAAATACTATATTTTCGCGTTAACAACAAAAACGTAATTCATTTTTTTTTCTTCTTCTTATCCTTCTCACTAAAAATGACAAAGGTTCCTGCCGATCGACCTCGATGTCGAAAATGTGATCAAGGTTATAAAGACACTTATCGACTTGTTGTACGCTCTGATCCAGAGTCTCAAATGCGATACTTATTTCATGGTCATCGTGACGAAAGTTTACAATCATTACTGCTCCGCTTATGTGAACAATTTCCAAGAGAATGGTTTAAAGACGTTGTTTATTATTTTTATATTGACATTGGTGGATCTTATTATCCTGCAGAACATTCTTTTTGGCTTCGAGGTAACAAACAAAAAAAAAAAAAGTCAGTTTAAAAAACTTTATGTATCACCTTATTACTCACCATTATTGTCACCACTTATATTCCCAAAATATAGATAAAGATCATGTTCTTGTCACGACGATTGAAGATGAATCAGAACTACCTGATGTTAGTATGAACGCAGGTGAGTAAAAAAAAAAAAAACAAGAGAAGAAAAAAGAAAGTAGTGGCTGTGTATACTTACAAGCAAAACTCAAATTAATTTTATTAGTACATGCAAGTTTACGTAGTGGTGTTCAATTACAGCAACATCAAGAAGAAGGTGTTCAACGAATGATTACTATGGAACGTTCCTATCGAGGTGGTATATTAGCTGATGATGTAAAAATAATAATAATACTTCTTTTCTTTATGGATCAAAATAAAATTATTAAGATGGCTAACGAAAATTGATTTATTCAATAATAATTAATAGATGGGTTTAGGAAAGGTAAGAAAAAAAAAAGCGAAGAGAAAGAGAGAAGTTTATAAACTAATATTTTTATTTTATATATATATATATTATTATAGACATTACAAATGCTTACATTAATTATGCGTCAACAACCTAAATTGAATGTTCGTGCAACTACTTTGGTTGTTGTACCTTCGCGTGGAGTAAGTTAATTTCTATATTAATTTATGTTAATATTTAATACCCATGAATAATAAATAATTATATATATATATATATATATAGGTAGCAGATCAATGGGCTGAAGAAATTCGTACAAAAACTACTTACGGTAGTTTACCTTACTTTATATATAATGAACATACACTTATGTTATTAGAACGTAAGTATTATTATTCCTTCAATAGATAGAGAATGTTAATGTATCAAAAAAAAATATAAACATTCTTACCAAAAAATAAATAAATTTAGAATCGTGTTTTCGAGTTGTAATTACAACTTATGATCGATTACGTTTAGAGTTTCGAAATAGACAATTGTCAGGTGTATCTGCCCCACTGATCGATATGGAATGGCATCGTGTTATCCTTGGTAACGTATATATGTATAATAAAGATTTAATAAATCATTTTCTCATTAGTAATATCTGTTTTTTAATTATCATTATCATTATTATTATTTTATAGATGAATCAAATAAAGTACGCACAATGAAAGCAGCAATTACAGAAACTGTTTTGGAATTAAAAGCTCGTTATCGATGGTGTTTGACAGGCACTCCATTACAGGTAAAAAAAAAAGACACAATGTGAAACAACAACAAAAATGTCAAAAAAAGTTTTTTCTCACATTTTTTTGTTATTTTTACAGAATGAACTTTCTGAATTATATCCAATCTTTGCCTTTTTAGAAGTTCCACTTGCAAACAATTTGAAACACAATGTTGATTATATTTCTACTGTATTAAAACAATATATGGTACGACGAACAAAAAAAGATTTACAAACTTCATTACCCATTTTACCACAAAAAGAACAACGTGTTGTATTGGAATTTACAAATGCAGAACGTGCATTATATGATTATTTGGAACGAGTTTTATATAAACGTATACGCCATTCTCAAATGGATGATGATGGTTCTCATACTTCAATGACAGCTGCTGCATTACTTTATCTTCGTCTAAAGCAAAGTAAGTTTTCTAATTTGGTAATTTTTTAATTTTACAGAAAAAAAAAAGTCAGATTATTCTAATTGTATTTTTTCTGGTGTGGGAATTTTTTTTTTTTTTTTTTTTTTTTTTTTGCTTCAAGCATGTGGTCATTTCAGAATACTTTTAAATAAATTCCCAGATTTAATCTCTTTGGTTCATGACACTACACCCGAAAATTTGATTGATCACTTAAATACAGATGATGAAATACAAACGAATAATCATGGTGAAGAAAATGAAGTAAATGAAGCATTTGATATCATTGAAAGTTTTTAGTAAGTTATATATATATCTTTTTTCTTTGATTTTCTTCTTTGATTTTGTCCCACCTTTACTACTTGTATAACATTAAGATATTGTATTTTTTTTTAAAGATACATGTGATTTATGCGCGTTCTAATTTTATAATATATGATTAACTAATCCAACCATATGCGTATAAAATAGCGATCAGTTCGGAGAAGATGAACAACCACCTGATTTGAAAGCATTACAAGAATTACCGCAAATTCACCATTCTACCAAAGTAGGATGGTTAATCAACTTTTTAAAAAAAACATTGGAAACTAGTGTTTTGGATAAAATTGTTGTTGTTACTCAGGTATAAAAAAAAAGAATGATCTAGTATCGTGATAAAAAAAAAAAAAGAGTTAACTTAAAACCAATACACGTTTCCACGTCCTCGTAATTTTTTTTATCTCTTTTTAGTTTGTTGATTTGCTTCAAATAATTTCAAATGTCTTGAGTTCCATTAACATTAAACATAATTGTTGTAAGTACTACTGTTTTATTTTATTTTTAGATAAAACGAATCTGACAATACATAATTTTTAGACACTAATTTAAACGAAAACATGTATTATTATTCTGTTTTTTTTTTTAAAAAAAAAAACAAATTATAAACAATAAGATCATGGTGATATGAGTAGTACTTCAAGACAAGTTAGTCTTCGACAATTCAACCACCAAATTGAAGTAAGAGTGATGTTATTATCTCTTAAAGCAGGTGGTGTGGGGTTGAACTTACAGCGCGCAAATCACATGGTTATTCTAGACCGATGGTAAGATTTTTTTGTGCCGAAAATAATAAAGAAAGAGTTTCCTTAATTTTAAATCGTAATTTTTTTTCTTATATAGGTGGAATCCAGGTAAGTTGTATAGAAATACGTATTTAATTGGTTAAAAATTAAAGTTTAGGATAAAAAAAAAAAAAACTTAACATTTTTATAATTATTTTAATTTTTTTTTATAACTTAGCAACAATGGGTAAAGTATTCAGTAACATGGTTGTTATGGTGTTAAATATAGAGTAATCTAGTAACAAGAAAACAAGAAATGAAAAACTAATCATTGCTATTGTTATTCTATATAATAGATCAAGCAATTGCACGTATTCATCGTATGACTCAAAATAAACAAACATTCATTCATACTGTTGTAATCAAAGATACAGTAGAAGAAGGGTTAATGGATAATGTACTAAAGAGAAAGGTAAAAATAAAAATAAAAACCCCCAAATTTACGATAGAATAATAAAAACTTTGTTAATAATCCTTAATCATGCTTTTTATGATATAGAACGAACTTTTCAAAAGCGTTGTTGATAATAACAATTATGCAGAAAGTAGAAATACTGTTCAAGAAGAAGAAGAAGAAGGAGAAATAGAAGAAATATACTATGATGATGATGATGATGATATTATGATGATAAATAGTTAAAAAAAGAATCTTTGCTTTTTATTTTATGAACTTCAACTCAGTATTACTATACCGTTTTCTTTTATTGTGTACATGTTGAGCAGGAACCTCGTCTTTGTTTTTTTTTTTTTTTTTTTTTTTTTTTACTTTGTATATTTTACTTATATATATATGCAATCGAATAGTAAAATATATATTCTTTGATGATTTTGTATATACTTGTACTTTTTAATAAATAGCTTTTACAAAAAAAAAATGATATCGATAATATAAAATCTTCTTTTCTTCCCTTTTGGTCCCCCAACACCCAATTTAAGCATTAAATACCAAAAACCTTGACCAATTGGAATTTTCAGTGGCCGCTACTACTCATTGAAATTTTGCCACCGCATTGATCAGCTTTTTTTTCATTGGTGCAACTTGAATGAAGGATCAACTTTGAATACAATTAGAGTTGGTAATATGGTTGTTGGAGGCTAAAAAAAAAAGGAACGAGAGAAAAAAAAAAAGAATATAGTAAAACTATGACATGAAAAGAGATAAAAAATAAAAAAGGAATGACGATCTTTTTTTTTAATGCTTCAAAAATAAAAATTCCTTGCATGCTTTATTATTATTGTTTTGCGTGATATGATGCTGAATTGACAAAATAAATAATAATGAAAGTTTCACTTCTAGTTTGTTATATTTGTTAAAATAAAAATAATGGTGCTACACAATACACCATTATTATTATTATTATGCGGAGCTTGAGAATGATTATATTGGATCAAAGATCATGTGTCGATAAGTATAGAAACTTTGAGTTACCTTAAACCTTCGAACCCTTTTTTTTTTGTTATTTTCTTCTTTTCTTTTTTATTTCCTCTCTTTTTTTTTTTTTCTTAACTTCTTTGTTTTTTATTTGAAAAAGGGAAAGAGAGTTATTTAAAAAGTTTACCTTTTTTTTTCTAAGAAGATTTAACTTTTGTTTTTTTTTTTTATTTTTGTTAAGAAAAAGCGAATGACACTACGAGATGCAAGACAGTAAATGGTCACCATCTCAGGAATCCTTACCTAGTTACATGGCGCTTTCAAACAATAACTACCCTTACCGTGATTCACCATCGCACGCGCCACCACCGCCACCTCCTTCTCAAACAGCACTACCTCCACCACAACACTCTGATATGTCTGGAGAATCTTCGATGCACGGGTAAGTTTTTCTTAAAAAAAAAATTATAATTCATCTCCCCTTTTTTTTTATATTATCAATTTTTTTTTTTTTTTTGGTACCTGGTTTTTTAATTTTCAAAAGAGATAAAGTTATCTTGCAGAAATATTTATATATATATATATATAAAAGAAAATGGGAATTCGTGTACGAGGGTTAGAGAAAAAAGAAAAAGAGAATCAGAATGATTGTGATTTGATTTATTGTGTGCAAAAAAAAAAAAAATCATGAGGCAGAGAGAGAGTTAGAGGGGGGGGGGCTTGGGGGTATTTTAGGCTCACTTTTTTTTTAGATTACCATAACTTAGAATGGGAAAGGAATTTTTTTTTCTTACGTCGTTGGGAATTTTGGGAGTAAAGGAATAATAGGACGATATAATAATGATTATGAATTTGGAGTTATATTAACGTCTTTTATTCTTTATATGTAATATATATATATATAATAGATTGATGTCAATGACACAACCAGGTACACCACGACCTGATACAGCATCATTACCACCAACACCTCTTCAAGAAAACAAATCACCCAGTAGTAGTAGTAGTGGAGGAAGTAATGGTGGGGCTTCACGACCTACATTACCAGCTCGACCAGCTAGTTTCACAAGCATGACAACTTTCCCGTCTCATCCATATAATCAATTCGCCGGTCCAATCAGAAAACGGAGAACAGAATCCATCTTTTCATTTGAGATGGGCCCGTCTTTTTCTTCAACAAAACAACTCCAAGAATTGCTTAGTTTAGATCAATCAAATGGGTAAAGTAGACTTCATTTTTTTTTCCAAAAAAAAAAAAAAAAAAAAAAAAAAAAAAAAAA
>JAEPRB010000347.1:0-33222 GCA_016758965.1 Circinella minor
ATTACCCTTATCAAATATATCATCCACTTTCAAAACCATCTTATGTACGCCAAAAAAATAAAATAAAGGCCAGTCTAACCATGGTCGTCTTGTGTCACCTTAATTGCTCCATCTATAAAAATATAAACATTAAACTGCCACCCGAACGACTTCTAATTATATGCTACTTATTCAAATAGGTTCTCGCTTTTTTTTTTATTAAACATAGTCCTGTATGTAATAGTCGTATGATTAATTCGAAGTTCAAGCACAAGAGTATATAGCTTGTATGTTATTACTCTTGTTGCCCGATAAAAAAAATGTGATACCGAGTTTCCGTAAACCTGTTTTTTCTGTTTGTGTAGAGTAATTTGTGATTAAAATGTAAACAAAGAAACAAGTAATTAACAGTTTTTTTTCACACTGATGGCAGACACTATACCATGGCTCTGGTCCAGAAGAATAGATAGTGGTGGTCAGTTTTGCATATCACCTTGGGGTTATGGCGTCTTTGTTTATTCTCGATACTGAGTAATGGTACATAATATGATTGGACATTTTCTTTTATTTAGTATACAAACTAGTAAGTCACCTTCCCATTATCAACAAATAAAATAAATATATTGGGTACTATTACTCAACTAGTCTAAACCGGTTTATAAATGTGAAATGTGTGAAAATATTCTTTCATCCCTCGGAGCCACAGACGATAGGATAATCTACTTTTATCACTAATAATAGGAGTTCCCAGTATAACCAAGTTCTATTTTTTATTTTTATTTTCATATTGGAGATAAATTAATGTATTTTACATTATTCAGTTTAACTTTAAGAAAAGATGTATTCTTGTATAGTACATGAATTTCTCAGTACCATGTTGTAAATTGCTCATGTAAACGGCCTTTTCTATATTTGGAATGTTTTTCATGTGCTTACAATGTATATATAAAAGCAGTTTGCGTTAATAGAGAGAATGATAAGTAGCAGGTGCTTGGCTGCAAGAAAAAAAAACATTGCTGTAAATGATCATGTGAAGTTTCGGACAAAACAAAAAAGGTCAGCACGAAAAAAAATATAATATGGCTAGGTTCCCATTATACCTTTCTCATCCCAAAGTTTCTTTGCTTCCTTACGAATATACAATCCGTAACCAAAATGTTCTATCGGTAGACTTATATGACTGTTATATAATGGTGCTAACACACAACGCTCATATTTTCTTCTTGGCTAAAGCTTAATTCTTATTCGACCATATTACTCGATCTATCTATTATTCGTTGGACATTACTTGTCACAACTGGGGTATGTTTTGTGTTTATTTTTCAAAGTGCACATTTGTTTAAGAAACATATTTAACAGGTACTTGAGCAGTAAATAAACATTTCTATTTTATTGACGTTTACATATAGGTACTATAGGTCGTTTTTTTCTCTGCTGCTTTGGGTATTTGCGCCATTTTATGCGTGTTTTTTCTGCTCTGTTACTTCAACTACGCAACCATGGAAGGTACTATATACTGTGTATGATACTTCCCCGTTGTCTAATGAATTATTATCGTATATTGCATTTAATTCTTATCATACGTATTACCCTTTCTGAGGGTTTTATTTTTCATAATCATCTCTTGCTTACTATATACTGTGGGATGATAATAACTGCAATCGCTTAATAAAACATTTATTCTTTTTTTTTGGCATTGTGAAAATCTTACCTACCATCAATAATAAATAATAAGATACACGATCTAACTCAACATAATAATATCTATTACGTACTTCTCCATTATATAATATTAAACAAACTATACCAACGGAAACATATAATATATAATAATAACATACCAATAATAATAAGAATAATAAGAATAATAAACAAGATATCATGTACATATCAAACATATTAAAACTAAAACAACAAGTGAACCCATCATCGTATGATAGAGAAATTATATACCAAAGAATATAAATATAGATTTAAAATTAAATAATATAGAATTATATTTTTATCTTGATACCTAATATAATAAAAAGACCTAACTGATTTTTACAAAACTATTTTCTGTTATCTATTTTATTTTCTTATACGTATTTTTTTCACTTATATTTCCCATCCACACGACAGTAACTTAAAAATAAATAGTACCTGTAATTGTAGAAACAGGGATACCATTATTTATACACGTGATCTTTCAGTGATTTTCATATCTTATAGAGTCCTTGCCTTTTATTGGAATCACTCAACTACGTAAAAACACTTTTCCCGCATCACATTAGCTTGACAAATATGGCAATTTTCAGATCAACTTTTTTCTCGGACATATCGTACCCACCTACAATTCTACCGATTAATCCTTTAGAATATATATTTCTTTACCCTTAGTACTTTACTTTTGCGTTAAAAACTTTATAATACATCTTTGATTTTCAACATTAAAAAATCGTATTTAGCTTAGTAACTTTTGTTACGTAAAAAATATATTTTTTAGAAATTTCATCGACCACTCATTATTCGTTAAATTTTTCTCAAAATTGTATCGTTCGTAATGTTTTTCTTTATTCAATCTACTCTAGAACTATCAACTTACTACCTCATTTTCTGAGAAAATTTTACCAAAAAAAAACTAAGTCAGAGAGTTTTCGCCTTTTTTAGAATCTACCGAGAATATTCTCTCTGTCTATATTAAGTAATACCCTATCTCTTCTCCCTTATAACTTTTTTTTACAACTGTATACTCCGATGGCTGGTTTACCTGTACGGATGGATAATATGGTCAGCCTTATTTCACCCAAGCTGGATTTGATGAAAAAGAAATTATATGACCAATGTCAAGCTTCCATTATATATATATATACATATAATTAAATTCTGAGACAAGTACTTAACATTATTACTACCGTCACTTATCGCTATTAAACCAAATAATCTTTATTACGTATTGATGTCTAGTAAGTAGAAGACAGTGTATTGTGATTATTGTTACACAGTACGTACGTATGTTATATAAAATGTCGCAAAAGCGATCCATGTATAAATTGACAAAAGTACTATATACTTCTATGGCAATAAATAAACTGTTAAAAAGGAGTAAAAAAAATTAAGTAGAGAAAAAGAATGAATTGTGATTTCTCTCTTTTCATCGATTTTTAACTCACACCGTTCCCGCAGTGAAAATACAGTAACTACTATTTAATCTTTTTCAGGCTACATGATTCTACACGCAAACTTCTTATTAACTTCCGTCAGGAAGAGGCTCTCTTTGACAACAAACCTCCTTAACCCCTCCCTCACCCCTCATATATAATTACACACACACACACACATACGTATATATAAAAGCCCACTTTATAGTTTAGTTCATCTTCTCGATTATATCCTACGTACTTCCTTTATCTTTCTTTTTCTTCCTTTTTTTCCTTTGCTTGTATTATATTATCATATATTGTTTTGTCTTGTTTATGTCTATCCAGCCACTGTTGTGGGTCTCCTAATTTTAGTGACCGCTAATAAATTCATTTTCTTAAATGTTAAAAGAAAGAAAGTTCAGGCTACCTAAGCATCTATATTTCCGTGTATATACTGTCTATATACTCAACATATCAAATGGAAAAGTTACGAAAATACTTTTTTGGCTGCATACTAACGAATAAGTTTATTTGTTACTGTCAATAAAGATATTATTTTTAAAACAAAAACGTATAGTACATGATTGATCAATAAAGTATAATATCATTTTCCAAATTGCTATTTAGTTTTACAATTTTTCTTGATCAAGTCATTCTATTTGCCTTTTGTTTCAATTCTTTAATTCGCCGACGTTCAGTTTCTTTTTCTACATCATCCCAAATTGTTATTGGGTTTGGAGGAGCGAGCAATTCTCTTCTATTCTCAGACCAATGAATACGGTCGATATCGTGATTTACTTAAAATCGTTAATATTGACCATTCCTATCTGGTTTGTGTGAATAATCTGAAACGATATGCACAGTACGTTCAATGTCACTTACTTGAATAACTTTACCAGTCTTTTGTAATTCCAATACCTCCATGCTAGTAATATGTTTGATGCGAGATACTTCTGAATTACTTTGGGCTTTGGTTTGATTAACAGGTGGATATCGATTTATAAGACAAAGGTCGAGTTGCTGATCCTTATATTTGCAAGTAGAAAACAGCACTACCTGACCATAATACCGTCACCGCTCGATATAACGATACACCCCGTCAGACCAAAAGTGTATCGTTATATCGAATTATCGTTATATCGAATTCTTGATCTGAGTTATAATAATTGGATAAATATCATCCATATGTACTTGGCCTTATTTGTATCTATATGTCTTGTAAAAGACTAAACTCTAGAAATTTATGTTGTCCATACTAAAAATAAGCTATAAAAATAAAACAGTTCTTTTTTTTTGTACAGTTTTCTTTGTCAAATATCCCCCGTCTTATTACTTCTAATTGAATTACAACCACATAATCACATATAATTAATGCTGATCCCCTATAAAAAAAATGCGAGTATCATATTATGATAAGCATCAAAAACCGTCTACATATTATTGTTTACAAATGCATGCCAATTGACAAAGAAAAAGTTAGACAAGCATAATTGGGGAAAAAACAAATCTAATTTTTATAAGAAAAAAGCATAAGCAAAATATCACTGATTTTTTTTAGTAAGACAATCCCTGAAGATAAAAATGATGTTCAGATTATTAAACACTTAATAAAAAGCTTAAAAACTAAAGTTAGAAGGTCAAAAAATGCCCAACAAACTAGTATTATTTCCTTTTTTAAAAAATAAAGATGTTATTTGTCCGCTCGATATAACGATATTTTTGCCAAAACCCTATCGGATATCGTTATATAAAATTAACGATATTTCCCTGCTTAATCTGTCTTGGACCCCAAAACCCTATCGTTATATCGAAATATCGTTATATCGAATATCGTTACAGCGAGCGGTGACGGTATTCACCTTTGATAGCGACAAAATCTATCCATGCTTCATTACGGTAAACTGAATCAGCTCTAACAATTTCAGTATACGTATTCTTCATTATCATCATCAGATTTCATAAAAACCTTTAAACACTTGTAGGCCTTGATCTTGAAATAAAAAATATTGGGATCAATTAATTTTCTGATACTAATAAAAATGTGTATAAGTACAGATCACGCATCCTTGACTTGCTTACAATTGAACTTCTTTTCTCAATACGTATCAGTACGTATCCAAGAATATGCGTATCAGTCGGCTTATAGATGAGTAGGCAGAATCTTCATGCTGTAACGCCTTCGGATCAACACTTTACTAACGATGAAAGTTCATATGGACGCTTTATAGTGGAAATGCTAGTCGATGAATGATATTGTACAATATCATCTTTGCTTTTCTCATTGGGTATGTCATATAGCACATCACGACGCATGATAAACGTGGCCATTTATTATAATCAGTAATTGTGTCGGACTTCATGATTGAACGAGATGCTCACATACAATAAAACACATTAAATAAATCTTTACCTGTTCAGTATATGCACCGCTTTGAAAATTTGAGCATCTTGTCGGTAGTTTTGAATCTGTCTTATGCGGTGTCTCACTTTGACATGTTCTATATCCATCAACAACACCACGGCCTTCGATATCAATAGCATTCGCTATAATGCATGATTTTTGGCACAAAAATATTAATATTATTACGTCGTGTATCATCTGGTATATCTAGTTACAATGATAGGAATCGTTTATCTTAGCTCCATATGATCTTTTAATTCATCATACGTTGGCTTTGTTAAATTTGAAATTAAGAACCCATTTTTAATTCGTCGTTGATTCCGAATCCAAGGAATTACCTTCGCTCTATAGTATATAATATTAGAACAGAAAACCATCTTGCAGCAAATAATTTATATTCAATAAGTATATTTGGTTAGGACTGAAGAGTGTTTACTGTTTTATATCCGAGAAGGGTTTTATGCGTCAATGAGGAGCAAATTTATGTTATGCGCATAGTAAAATGTTTTTGTTGGCCTTATAAAAAATTGTACATCCTCGCATTGAAGCCATCTAATTTGAAGAACGACCGTCCAAATTTATAAAAATTAAATATACTAACTTGCAAAAATAGTATCACCTGTTGGTGATCTCAATAATATCTTGTGTAGATAACAATGCTTCAACACACTGGACGATCTGGATGTATACACCTCCTAATTGATGAAGTTCATCTGAAACCATACTGCTGTAAATGTCAAAGTGTGGTACAGTCCAAAAAACATTCTATAATCAGATATCTATACCTCTATAGCGAAAGATTAATTTATTGTTCTTTCCTGTTTTTATTTGACTGACATCTCATTCTTACCTCGCAAAGATGTATAGAAAATTTTAGAAAATTCAGCTGCCTTTTTTTTTTATTTCTAGATGTCACTAATCCTTGCCCTCGTGTACACAGTAGTTTCGTGATTTCAGATTTTCTTGAGTTTGTATCATTACTGGGAGGTAAATGAAAGTTTGATGTGAATGACCAACATCGTGGACATAAATATAGCACACCACCGGATTTAACAAGTGTCATAAGAACCTTATAAGTATTCATGGGATGATACGTATTAATAAAGGGCTTTAAAATGATAGCGCTTTTGTTTATAATTTACTTATTGCTTGGGAAGGTCGGCAATGTATACTGCGAGAGTTGGGACACATTGGTACTCTTTATCATATGGGCCACGCATCGCAATAGTACTATCCAATATGTACATCTCATCAAATCAAAGCTGAAAAATAAAAAACGGAGAAAATGGACTCACATGAATGAATGGGAGTCTTTTTGCAAACGGAGCAAAGATTATCTTCAAACATTGGTGTATGATTTGCTGCCTTGGCTAAACTCCAACATGTGCGATTCTTCCCATCAGCAGGCTTATCCAGAATAGGAAAGTATGCAAGAACCTTCAAATAAAATTGCATGATACAGCAGTCTGGTTTAAAGCTAAAATAGTAGCAACAATTGGTATTTTGTTCTACAATAAAATAAAAAATATAATAAGGGTTTTAGCAACAAAATTACATAATCTCTTCAATTTAAGATACCTGAAGGTCTTCCCACCAGTTAGCTGTGTAGAAGTCTTGATACGTACACTCTAATTTTTTATTCAAATCCTGTTTATATCTTTTTTTTTTCACGCGTGAGTTTTTCGGGTCGTAAAATTGTATAATCCTAAACTTCTTGTATGAAAAAACATGCTGAAACAAAAGATGTATATCACGATATACTAATTAAACTTTTCCAAACGATTTCTTGAAATCGTGTGTGTGCTCCTTAAGAAACCTGTTGATTTTTTCCACATCAAAATAGACGGTTTTAAAAGGTTGAAATGGCGTTAAATCAATGTTAATCTAAGTAGTGCTATATTTTAGCTGCAATAGTTCTTGAAATATTATTATAAACTAACCAAATGCGAACCATTATTAGCGATATCTAACTTCCTAAAGAGATTATCTAACGTTTGTGTCGAGTTCAATTGGTCGACCAGGTTTGTGAACAATATTTATCATTCTATGTATTGTTGTTTTGGTAAGTGAACAGTTCCTTGATATGGAGTAAGTCGACGTGAATAAAAAAAACTCGGTTACCTTTCATAAATAATTTTTTCATCTCTTTGGCAACCGCCAGCTTTGCATATTTCAGTTCGGCCTGATTCATTTCCGAACCTGAATCTCGCTAGTAACCAATATTACCAGGACAAACACGAGTTGAAATAAATATCGATAATTCTTGTCCTGATCCAATTGAACTACCATATAATTCATATCTTGGAGACTATATGGATATTTACCATATTAGAACTGGAGAACAAGAAGAAGAACTAGACGATGATGAAATAGCAGAAATATACGGATACGATTATGACCCATATAGATATACACAATTATGACGACAAGGAGCTACAAACGATCAAGACGTATTCATGCTACACGAAGAAATACCAGTACAAAAATCCTTGATTATGTTACCACGACCAGGAGCCAAAGTTTTGGAAATTTGGACTAAAGAAGATTTAATGATTTTATATAATCGATCAATATATTACCATGGAAAACGTCCATCCTCAAATGAAAAACTTCTTCGTTTTGAACCCGAAAAACAACCAGGACAATACACCCATAATTATTATTGTAATAAAATACCTGAAGGATCAACAACCTTTACCATCACGATACAAAATATTGTAGACAATCAAGTAATCATCAGTACAGCAAGCTTTGTTGGAACCCTTCATGAAATACAAGATACCGATGAAAATAAATCAACCACCACATACTATATTTTAGAAAATGAACAACAGGAATTCCATGATGACGATACATCAATACCATCACTATCCAAAGAATAAAAAATAAATTGGATATCGCAGACTTACCAGAAGACCAAGATCACAAAATTTCGAAATGCATTTTTTAATTTGATCCAAAAATATCAACCCTGCATAGACTGAGACAATACAAGCTTATCATGCACCAACGTATTACAAGCATCCTTTGATACAGGAGACACACAACCGATCAGAACAAGACCATAAAAAATGTCACCAGAAGAAGCCGAAGCATTAAAATAGGAATTTAATCGATTATGCAGATTAGGTGTCATATAACCATCCAAATTACCATGGTCAGGCCCAATTATTCTATTAAAAAAGGAAATACAGGAGAATATGAATTATTATCAGATTTATGACGATTAAATACTATCGAAAAGAGTTATAATTATCCTTTACCCAATGTATAAGTATTATTATCACCTATAACAGAAGGAAGTGTATTTCCATGTCTTGATTTAAGACAATCTTTTTTCAAGTACCTTTAGAACCAGCCAGCCGAGACAAGACCACATTCACCACTAAATATGGAAATTATTGTTACACGAAATTACCCATGGGATACAAGAATTCACCACATATTATGGCTAAAGTTGGAGCAATAGTATTTCGATCACTCAATAGGAACATGCCTACGATTATATGTAGATGCTGTATGTTGCTATAGTAAAAAAAATACAGAAACATTTATCAGATTTATAACAAGTTTTTAAATGTTTGAAAATTGCCCAATTAAAAGTAAATGCGGAAAAAAATGTTCATGGATCAAAACAAAAAAAAAATACCTTGGACATTATATTACACCTGATATAACCAAAATTATTCAAGAGAACAGTCATTCCAACCATACAAAAACAATTATAAAGTTTTCTCGAATGCTGCAACTATTTCAGAAAATTTATAACTCGCTACTCTCAAAGGGTTCGACCATTAACAAAGATCACTGGCAAGGACCCACCCACCTTTGGGAGAAGCAGCAACAAAAACATTCAATGATTTGAAAACGACGTTAATACAAGTAACCCATATTATCACGACTGGATTACAACGAAGACTTTTACTTGATCACAGACGGAAGCAAAATTTGGTTTGGGTAGGTACACTCGGTTCAACTCATCTGTGATGACGAAAAAAAAAAAAAAAAAGGAAATCGTAATATGTTATCTATATCCCGTTCCACCACTAAAAGAGAAGAATCATTATTTGCTACAGGTTTAGAATGTGCAGCGTTAGTTATATTGTGTACAACAAACGCGACATTATCTTTTAAGAAAAAAAAATTAAATGTTACAGATCACTAACCTTTAGAAGCAAGCTATCTGAAAGAAAACAACCGATTGGAAGACATGCAAGAGCCATAGCATTTTTGAGAGAGGACGATTTTGAAATTCATTATAGCAGTATTAAACTTTGAAGGTCGACTTTCCTGTTTCCCCCATCTCCATAACAACGAATGATCATAAGAAAAAAAACGATTGAGTCGACGCGTAAATGGAAGAACGGAAGAGATTATAAAATAAAAATATTTATTAAAAAAAGTCCACTTTTAAAACGAATTTATTCACATCGCCCGTTTTTATCCTTGAGGATAGTTTATTTTTTTTCTTTTGTCAAGGCGCAAAATTGATTCCCATATTTTTATTGAGTGCTAACTGACGACAAGTCTGCTTTTATGCAAGAGAAACAAAGTCCGAAGCAGGAATAAAAAAAAAAAAGAAGGGGTAAAAAGTAATTTTTCCCTTTCTGTTTCTGTTTACTATACAAAACAGTCTCACAATCAGAAAAGCATTAAAGATGGGTCAAAATAACATAATTAACTTGTCAAATAACATGTCCAACATTCAATATATAAAATACATTGGTAAAAAGAGGGGAAAATAGTTTATGAGTATCACATATATGGATATATGTACTAACAAACAATCAAAGCTATTTTAGTTTCAAAAGATGGTTGTATTTCTGGAATAAATAATAATGATGTTATGATTAGCAGATGAAAAGGTGAGCTAATTAAGTGAAGGGATTGTTTGTGGATTGCTCTCTCTCACTTTATTGTTTGTTCTGAACTTTTAATTTCTGAAACATACCTTTGACGATAAACCTCTTTAAAATGTCAACTACTTTATGAAAAAATATAAAGACTGGGATAAAGCAGCATTTGGCCAAGAAAAGGTAAAATAGCATATCAAACTTGTAGTAAAAACAAAACATAAATTGCCCATAGCAGCTATTATAAAAGAAAAAAATGAATAAGTCAAAGTGTGTATTTTATATCAGCTATTTTCAAATTATATTCAGAATTAGCTCATTTTTCAATGGAGTTCTTCCTGATATAATAGAGAACTTCGAATCCAACTTCCAATTTGACGGCTATTAATGTACATATTGGATTTTCCTTATTTAATTATTTATTCCAGCAATCTTAATTGTGAGGTGTACACTAGAATAAATAATAATTTATCAATTCAACAATAAATAAAAATATACGGAATAAACGATGAGTCCTTCGAAACAGAAATTATTCTCGAAAATAAGATAAAAACTATTATTTTATATACGAGTTGGGCTACTTGTATAAGCTGCTTATCATAATGGTTTACTCCAGATACGCAATCTGAAAAATGCATCTTGAAGAATTTTGTAGACATCTCAGGACATTCGAAAAGTCGGAAACTTAGTACCAAAATATTCTTAACAAATGGGTAGTTGACCCATGAGTGCTCTTTTATTTTATTTATTTTATTTATTTTATTTATTTTATTTATTACAAAACTAAGAAAATTATTTATTTAACGTATCAAGTTTTTCAAGCCGAATGAGTTGCTTGTCAATTAGTAGGATCTTGATAAGGAAGCGCTTGTGGATTCTTTGACAATTCTTTTCGATACATGTACCAAAGCCATCTGCGTAGCGATATCGGTATTTTGTCAAAGTTATTCATTATTTGCCCATATTGACACATGGATGATTTTACACGGCCGTGCTTGTGCTGCGCGTTTCGAGAAACGGGGCGTTGATTTGTCGGTTTTCGACTGGGGGACTTAATGGTGTAGCTGTCGCATGGCTGCGGTTCATTACAGCGTATTTCAATAAAAGGCATTTCACGAGTTTCTGCGAGATGTTTTATAAATTTCCCTTCATCATCCGGTGGTGTTGTTTGTCCAGGATCCGACGCTTGTATTTCTCTGTCGACTGCTTGGGTAAACAAAAATTCATCAGATGAATCAAGTGCTGCATACACAAGACCTAATGACCCTTCTACGCGATTATTTTGATTTTTGTAGTTGCATTGGTTTAGAATCGTGGCGGCATCATGTTCATCCATGCTGGAACTTGTTCTCTATCTTCAAGGTCAAATTCGATGGCATCCAGCATATCGTGGGCATAAAATGCATATACATAAGATAGACCATTATTTTCAGATGTAAGTACTTCTTGCTCAAGTTCTGGACATCTGTGGATTGTATTTTTTGTCTTGTATAAAGACCGTCCACCGAATATACATGTTGCAATGGTCAATTTACGATCGCCAGTTTTGTTCCATTGGGATTCCGTCGTTAAATTAACTAAAGCCACTTTCTGTCGCGCCATTTGGTTTCTTTCGACATTTGCATGTGCACCATATATTTATAGTTTCCGTTTCTTCAAATAATCATCCCTTCCTTCTTCATCTAAATCACGGGTTGGGTCATTGCCGAACGCATTGGCTGAGTATTGCATGGCTTTTCCGGATTTGGCGTGCAAAAACCACTCACAGTAGGCGTCACTGAATAGATCAATCCCAGGCGGGCATGGAGCAATAGAATATACAAGTCCTCGAGCAAGCCATGAGTCTTCTAGCGTAATACAGAGTTTAAAGTTCTGTCTTAAGTGAGCGTTGTTTTTCGTGTGCAGCTATATTCATCGCGTAGCATTGTAATCGTTTAGTATCAAGTGATCTTTCGAAGTCCATTATTTGGATCGGTGATTCAAGTATTTTGCTGGTAGAAGTATAAATCTTTCAGATGTATTTGAAGATGAGTAAAGTATAAATAAGAATAAAGAGGAACGCAAACAGAAAAGAATTTCTTAATAGATAGTAGCTATAATTATTTCCCGAAATATTTTTATGAGCCATTATTATTATTTTTCCTTGTTCTTTTTTTATATATATTTATATATATATATACATAACTCTCTATTCGTAAATCGGTCTCGATTGGTTGATACATTACACTCAACCTTTTTTATTTCATGTTTGGTAGTGGAATATTCGCACTAAACTTTTTTTATTTTATGTTTGGTTACTAAATATTCACTGATGCGATATTTAATTATCATCACTTATAATATTTTTATTTTTATCTATAATCTTCATTATATATAGTCTCTACAACGTATACAAAAATCCATATAAAATATAACTATTATGGAACAGTAAAATAATCATGCATAGCTTAAAGAGATTATTTACCCACAGCAGCAAAAAAAAAAAAAAAAAAGGAAAAATTCCGATCAGTCATCTTTTCCCTCCTTATTCTTTACTTTTTTTGATAAAAAAAAATACACAAAGCCTTTATTTCAATCTAACAAAGGTAAAAACTATAATAATAACTGAATTAGATTGTCTTTTTTTTCATGATATGTTTATCTTGTGAAAGAGGAAAAAAAACGGAAGGACCAAATAGAGTTAAGTAGTATAAGGTTGGAGGAAACAAAACGGTAATTGTGTTCAAGAAAAATGACTATATTCAACATGGAAGAGAGGGACACTGACAATATAAGAAAAGGAAAGCATTCTATTCAAAATGATTTATGTGCCTGAAGGAACGGAAACGTCATGGTTAGAACAAAAAAAAAGTATACAAAAAGATATAAAACTAACAGTTGCTGAAACTTTCAAGACACGCTTTACTTTTGTAATCTATATAACGACCATTTCAGCTAACAATGTAGTCGACAATCGTACATCAATATTGAACACAATGAACGTCAATCTATACTATCCTAAAAACAGTGTTACAAAAAAAAAGAACCAAAGAACAAGCAAACAACAATATAATATTATACTTGTTTTCCAACTCACCAAACAAAGCTATTTTTAAAAGTTAAAAAAAGACTTTACTTTTGCAGCAAGCTATAATATGTTTTCTACGCCTAATATTATTAATAGAACAGCACATATTATCAAAGAAACACACGGATGATGAAAGGTTAAAGAGTGAATCAGGTATTAAAAGTATGGATTGGATTCCAAGTAGTGTTGTTGTTATGGCTAGCATATTATTATTATTATCATCATCAATAAAGTATATACATAAATTCTCTTGGATAATCGACTCTATCTTATTGGACGTTCTCGAGTATGTTGTTATCGATACCAGGATGGTTTCCATCCCTCATAATCATGTTAACTCAAAATTCTTGATCAGTATATATATTCCATCCAATAACAGACTCAATCTCTTCTGGACAAATGCTTCGTAATATATATATATATATTCTCTCTTTTATATTATAAGTAGTACAATATATTGGAGGCTGTTTAGATAATACATAGTTTATTTCGCGTATATCAAAGCATTATTTATTGTTGTGGTAATATTTATTTCTATCCGACAGAATATAGTGTTCTACTGATAAAAGAATATGTGGATCTAGCATTATTATCTTATCCGAACGTTTAGATGCAGATGAATATATTTACCATACAATCCGACTATCCAATGATCCAATAAATTCAAAGTGACAATAATGTATCGACGAAGCTACTTATAAAAGAACATAAAAATATTACATTAAAAAAGTATGCCGCGATCTTAATTTATATACATGTAGCAAGTCAATAAAGGTGATTAATATTATTCTATTCAACTGGAAGATTCATCAAACTTTTTAGATCTATACTTTTCGAATGATCTAATCCCAAAGATGCCGAAATGTTATTACTCGTCCCAGTTCCTTATATCTTTTATACCATATTATTCCTAACATTATTTATGTTACAACATTTCCTATATTATTTCATAATAATAATGATATTTTGACTGTTCCCGTAATAAATAATAGCAAATACCATTGTTAAAAAAAAACAATTCATAGAATAATTTATTACTATTACCGCAACGATATGTATAACATAATTAACAAATACAATAATCTCTCTATTTCATACTATCCAAATATCCATTATCCAGATCCAAGTATACGAAGCGTAATATCAATCCATATCCAGAACACTCTTTTTAATAGTTATTGTTTCAATAGTTATCGGCACAAGCTATATAATCTACCCGAAGAAAAATAAAATAAGATACCAGTATCAATAATAACCAAACATATCGTAGAATATAAATCGAAAGAGGTGTATGTGTGTATATTAGAGTATTGTTTAGTCTTGTGTGCATTATTCATTCTTATCCGACAGAGCACAACGTTCTGCTAATCAATGATCGTAAAAAAGAATATGTGAACCTAATATCAATGTGTTTATACAAACCTAGTGCTTTTGATGGATCATATACAGATACAGACACAGATGCGGGTGGTTGGATGATAATATGTGTATAGGTAGTTTTTTTCGGCAGAAATACAGTTGAAGTAGGAAGAGTCATTATATTCTAATGAATCAAACAAAGTAAAAGTAGCCAACAATAGCTATTCGTTTAGCAATTAAAAAACGCTATTTTATAATGTAAAAATTCTCATAGTAGTTGTTTGTCTTTTTGTATATAATATAGAGATACGTTCAGAATAAATACTATACTTAAATCAATTGAAAGAGAGAGAAAAAGCAACGTGTTTCAATGAACAATTGCAATTGAAAAAAAGATGCGCAGGAATTTTTATTATAAATATATTACCCGCGAAAAAAAAAATATTATCCTTGAATATAAAAAACGTTTACCTCGATACATAGATTGTTTTCATACGTAACTACTATTAGTGAGAGCAGTAGATCCCAAAAAGATGGAATTACTCAATATTTTATGAGCTTGTATAATATAGGATTTTTCAGAAGAAGTTGACCATGGTGTTTTTGATTTCAAGGATGACGCTTTTGATTCCATGGATGTTCTTTTTATAATCGCAGATGGTGTTTTTTATATTCAAGGTAAACGATTTTTATATTTGCAGATGTTATTTTTGAATTCAAGGATGGTGTTTTTGATTCAAGGATGACGTTTTTTAAATCATGGATGCTATTTTTGAATTCATGGATGCGTTTTATTAATCATGGAAGGTGTTTTTTTTTATTTCGAATAACAAATAGCTTATATTTTTACATACGTATTTGAGTTTGTTAGTATGAATACGAAAATTCTCTTTAATCTTTTCCCATTTCCACTCATTAGGTACAAGTGGCCATTGCTTACATGAGTAGATAAATTAACTGAGAAAAAAAAAAACTGGCGACGCTGTCGATTTTTTTTAATATCATGCAGGGAAAGAAGAAGTCGACCTAATTGATCAATGAAGGGGCTGTTTGATTGTCCATGAATTTTATTGAAAGAAAATTACAAAATTGGTGGATTGAAAGTGAGGAGAGAGAAGTAATAAATTGCATATCTTGGATTAATAATATACGTACCTATATAATTTTGAACTGATTGTAGATATTCGTTGACATCGACAATAAGGATGATTATTATTGTTGATTTGAGCTACAAGTAATCACGACACCTCCATACTATGTGGTAGATAAAATATAGTAAATTGTATATCATATAGACACGACAGTTTGAATTGTAAAATAATAAAAGAAAAGTCAAAAAAAAAAAAAAAAACAAAAGCATTTAAAAATTCAATGATCGAAGATTTATTTCTGATTAGTTACATAAATAACTAGAATAACTGAAAAATTATAAAAGTTTTTTTTTTAAAAAAAAAAGTTACGTGGACAAGTCACTAGCGATGTGGAGGTGGAATTGGGTCAGGACCCAATCTCCCCAGTGCCTACATGAATCATCGACCCTTTTTACTATTCGAAGATAGAAAGAGTATGTTTATGATAGGGCACAGCAACCTTGATAAAAAAAAGTTCTTGACCTGGTCATGATATCCTGCGCATTGCGCGCCATCGATTTTTTATAACCTAAAAGACCAATACTGTAAACATTAGTATATATACGTTACAAAGAAAAGCCACAGTCCGTTTTAGAGATTAGTAATAATAATAATAATAATAATAATAATAATAATAAGATACGCCCCATCATCCGAAATATTGAAAAAAAAAAAGTTTATAAAAGTCAAATAAACCTACAGAAAAAACAACAGATCTTTTCATCAACCAAGTGACCACACATCTATCAAGAATCTCCTTACAAATAAAATGCGTACACCGACTACTTACGCCCTCCCCTACACCATCTACATTTCTCCCGATGCAAAGCTGCAGTCTGATACGCCTACTAACAAAGCTGGTGTCATATCTACTCTAACGTACCAAAATTAAAAGCATTTGTATCAATACTATTGTCGTTACTGTGTCATTATTATTTTTATTATTACAGTGTCATAAACAGCCTTATTACGTGATCTTATTGACTTATCCAATGCCACATTCCCGGCATTGCTAAATAGTATAAATACTCCTAAATTATTTCAAATAAAATCTTTTCTTCAGTTCTATATCTTTACCTTTGAATCTTTTAGTCTTTTAACAATTAAATAATTGACCTGACAATAGTTTTCTTTGAGTATAAAACCTCTTAAAGTCATCATAAGACTTCTCTTTTGTGGATTCAGACATAATATTCCTGAATAAATAAGAACTCCCACAACCCATATTTCTATTCTATTTGATACAATTTATTATTCAAATACAATTATATAGTATATTATTTCTTCTTTATTTTATACATTTATACAAAGTACTTCAATCACACATTGAACGCTTCACTACCTCTATGTTTAACCGCGTAGATTAAAAAAAAGGCTTCCTAGCGAGTGGAGGTACTCTTAGGTAATGCATCAAAACAGACAACATTTAAATTAAACATGTAACTCCACCAGCCCAGAGCAACAGAGGATTGAGAAATCCACCAGTATTCAGACACAAGGAGTTGTATCTTCATGTCTTGTCAAAGCACCATGACCAACAAGCACCATAAACATACATAATATTAATAGTTTTATTATTTCACGTTGAAATCGAAGCAGAAAAATAATAAAATACTTCCCTTTAACCACTTTAACCGTCGTTTAGGATCTTCATTATTAGTATATATAAACAATTTTTATAATAAGATAATAAGTACATGAAAAAAGAAAGACTGTCAAAAATTCAAAGTGTTTTAAAAGCAAAAACTCCCTCAAAATTTAACTTGTTAAAAAAAAAGTAACCTTTAAAAAAAGGAGTAGTATTTCTTATTCTATTAAGAAAACAAGCCAGATTCTTACCAGAGATTACAGTAAAAAAAAAAAAAAGGGAAAAACTATTCATATTTACGTGAATAAAATAAAAAGATGAAGAAAATAAGTAGACGGAGCAGAACAAAGGGAAAAAAAAACTCTATTGTCTCGCCAACACGTTGGAAGCGCTCTGATTTTGGAACATGTGAGCTTTTTAAATTCTTCCTATTCTTGAATAAATTTTTTATATGACATACTACTATGAGCAGCGTAACGAACAAAAAGCGTGCTTGTTAATAAAGCAAAGAGGAATGTTGTTGGACAACTATTGTCATGGTAATGGAATGTCACGCCCTAATCTTGAGTTGACACAAAATGTTATTTTTACAAGTCTATTTTTTTTTTATTAAAGAAAGTTGTATTCTTTTTTTTTTTTAATGCCCCATATATTTTTTGTTTTCCTGTGCTATTGGTTTACTTTATTATGCCGATCATTGATTGGCGGCAACTGTATCTGGCGTAAGTTATTGTTATTCGAGAACAATAGTAACAGTCGATGTGTATTCTACTTACTATTATTATTGTTGGTAGAAAAATAGTCATACTATCTACAGCGACCATTCTGAAAACCAAAAAAGTAGAAAGTTCATTTTTTCTCAAAAATGAAAAAGTACGTAAAAGAGTAAAATCAAGCCAATAATATTTTTATACAAAAAATAGCGTCTTCATTCTTTTTGGTAATAGATAATTAAAGCTTTTGCTTGTACAAGTAAGAATAATTTTGTTATGTTTTCTACTATAAATGATATCTGATTCCTACTACTATTTTATATATCCCTTTGAATTTGAAATGTTTCTTTATTTTTCACTTTCTCGTGAAGGTAGAATACTTACATAACACAGTCTTCCAAGTTCTAACTGTGTTTCTTACACGATTAATTCCTTCGCAAAGTGATTTTCTTTTAACGTGTTATAGTACGTTGTAGTAGTGATTATTTGCGCACAACTGTAAATATAAATAAATTTGATTAGATAGCTGCATATTTTTCTTTTTAATTTTTAGAAGAGAAACTTATCAATTTTTTTTTTGACAATCAAATTTATGTACTACTACGTACTAAGGTATGCTTTATTATGTACTGTAAAATCATTACTCTAATTGACACCTTTTATACTAGTATAGCAAATATTTTTCCTGTCTACTGTACCTGGTAACTTTTAAAAATTTATTTCACTAGCATCCTGGAAATAATTACTATCTGTCAAATGGTTGTTTCAACCTCATTTGGGTTAGCTCATTTTTTGGAGAGCATAACTATTTTATGCATCGATCCCGGTTATTTTTTATGATAAGTAGAATATGTATGTGTGTATATACTCGTATCAATAAGTTGTTTTAAATATAAAAAAAAAAAAAAAAAGTTCTTGGAATGTATTCTAATAATTTTATTATTCATTTGAATGAAACAAGAGGAGATAAAAATCCTCCACTCATTTTTGTTTTGATATGCAGATAATGCTACAAGTTTATAAAATTAGTTTTAGGATAGGAAATTCATCTAACTAGATTAAGAAATTGCTGCCCTGGTTCTTTTTTAGACCCTCCACCTTGTCTTTTTTTTTTTCCCTTCAACATTCCACGTTTTACCACTTCTTCTTTTAATTTACATTTTCTTTTATTTCCCATCTACATTCCTAACTTATCATGCCAAATAATAAAAAGCAAAATCAAGGCAAACAAAAACTTCAAGATCAAATTCAACGTCTTCATAATGAATTAGAAGAGTTAAGACTTGAACGTGAAGAATCAAAAAAGAATGTTTTACATTTTATGCAAGAAGCCGATCAAGCACGACAAGACTTGGAAAAGGCACAATCTATAATAGGTCAATTATCACAGCAACAACAATCACATGAAGGACGAAAAGAAGGAAAACAAGGAGGACTTGTTACAACTGGTGATGATGTTCTAATAAAGAAAACAACGCAAATCTTGATTAAATTACAACAATTAAACGATCCGACTATTATCAATGCAGTGTGGAATCAACTTGACGAGAATCAACAAATTAAAAAGAATGAAGAGAAATTGTTGTTAGAACAACAAAAAGAAAAAGACGACCTTATTCGACAACAACAGTTGTCAGGACAACAACAACAAATTGATTCCTTGACGGAACAACTTCATGAAGCGCATAAAAAAATTAAACAGTTGGAAATGGATAAACAAAGGTCATTGGATGAATTATCAATGGCAAAAAATGAACAAGAAACAGCAATTCAGGCACGCGATATTGAATTTGAACGTGCTGAAACATTGGAAAAAAGATGGCAAACATCTGAAAATCAATTAGAAGAAGCAGAAACACGGATACACTCGTTGGAACGTGAATTAGAATCCATGCGACAAAAGGAATGGGTTAATAAAGCTCCTTCATCACAACTCGTGGAAAAAACAGAACTGGATGCTAAATGTAAAGAATTGAAGGAACTTGGATCAAAGTTTTCGGTCGTTCAAGAACAATATGGTAATTTGAAGGATCAGATGGAGCAACAATCGGATGAATTAAAGGATTCTCGTGAAAAATATATCAAGTTAGAAGAGAAACTGGTATGAAACTTGAAAAAGAAAATATTCCGTAGGATTTAGGTTGTGTGGACTGATATGGGGATCAAAATAAATGAACTATAATTTAATTTTAATTATTATTTTATTCCATATAGATTGGATACAGAACATTAGAAAATCAAAAGGATGCACTTGAACAAGCTAAAATTCGAGAAAATCATCTTAAAACAATCAATAAGGTAAAATGATGATACCATGATATTGTCATTATTTTATTTTTTTTATACTTATCATTCATTATAAATGACTTTTTTTTTAAAAAAAATATATATATTTATTAATAGACTCTTCGTGATGAAATACGTAAAACATCCTCACGAAACGATATGGAGGTTAACATGGAATATTTGAAAAATGTCATTATCAAGTTTTTAGAGAAAAAACAAACACGGGTAAGATGACGAATATGACATCATTATACGTAATACAAATAGTAATAATAATAATATATAATATAATGAGAAAATTTGGTTACATGACTTACTTCTATTATTTGTTTGTTAATTCCCGAATATCTACATCACTATTATCATATATTATTACAGGCTCAACTTATTCCAGTGTTATCAACATTACTTCAATGTTCTCGTGAGGAACAATTAAGATTAAACAAACTTGTCCGGAACAAAATATCGTCACCATGATACAATTAACTTATCAAAATATTACAATCACAAAACAAAGAAATCAAAATCCACCAAAAAAAAAAAAAAAAAAAAATTTACATCATTATAAAATAGAAATCTTTTTTACTTTCTTTCACTTTTTTTTTTTAATTAATTCAATTCTATTCAACAACCAAGTCAAATTCATCAAAAATGAACAATAATACTACTCCATCCAACCTCAATGCTGCCAAGAACCAAACCATGGGTAATGTCAAGGATGCTGCCGGAAACATGATGAATGATAGTCGTATGCAAGCTGAAGGCAAAGGTCAACATGCTGGCGGTAAGACTGAAGAAATGGGTGCCAAGGCCAATGATATGTGGCAGGTAACTAAGAAATTTTAGTATAATTTATTATTGAGTGGTATTGCTCTTTTTTTTTTTTTGGTGAATTAAATATTAAATCCCATTTATGTAT
This sequence comes from Circinella minor, assembly GCA_016758965.1. Lineage (NCBI taxonomy): Eukaryota > Fungi > Mucoromycota > Mucoromycetes > Mucorales > Lichtheimiaceae > Circinella > Circinella minor. The sequence continues at coordinate 21,418 of JAEPRB010000347.1, forward strand.
ATAACTTAATAATGAATAGGATGCCAAGTCAAAGATGGAAAATGCTTTCAGTGGCAACAACAGTAATAACAAGCCCTAAGAGTACATCCTTAATATTGATATATTAATCATATGATTTACTATCTCTAATAATCTATAATAGTAATAGTAATAGTAATAATAATAAACTGTTATTTCAATTATTCTTATTTGTTTTGTTTTGTATCCCAAATGTTCTGCTCTAGTGGATTATTAAGAAAATGCGCGGCATTTCAAACTATACAGGAAACAAGTTGCCGTAGCACATATCTTTTTTTTATTAAGTTATTTTTTTTTCTCTCTTCTGTATAATATATATACACGTACACATAAAACATAGTTTAATTCATAATTTTATTCGATCAAAAGTAAAACGAAAACAAAAAATACTTTTTTTTTAAAAAAAAAAAAAAATGAAAAAACAATCGACGAATGGAAAAAAACCCGTTACTCGTAAAAAACCTGGTTTAACCGATAAACAAAAGTTAATCAAGAGCAGTGCCGAACAAAGGTTGCAAGCACAGCAATTAGCTTTTAGTTGGCAAGAAAAATTATTTTCGAAACGTCAAGTACCAGTTTCTTTATTAAGACAAGCTGCCACTATATTACAACCACAAACATATGACGAAGTAGTTGAAGAACGTGCTGTACAAGATTATTGTGGCTACCCATTATGTAATAATGCACCTGTCAAAGATCAACCTCGGTATCGCATTTCTTTATCTCAACGAAAAGTATTTGATCAAACCGAATTAGCTTCTTACTGTTCTGATAATTGTTTACAAAAATCTAAATATTTTCGAATGCAATTATCTGAAGAACCTGTTTGGTTTCGTGATTTACAAACACAACCTTTGGTTAAAATTGTATTACCGAGTCAAGATTTAAAGTAATTTTTTTTTTTTTTCATATATCAAATAATTGGATTTTGGGCCCTTTTTTTTTAATGCATTTTAATAACTAAAAAAAAAAAAAAAATACTATTTGGAAATGGATTAATATAGAAAAATATTAGAAGAAGAAAAACAAGAGAGTCAAAAAGCCAAATCAACTCATCAAATACGACAAGATTATGTACAAAAGTTATTGGAAAATATTTCTATTTTACCAACCACTATTAATACCATCAACAAAGCATCATCATCATCATCATTAGCAGCAACAGCAACTCCAGTAACTGTAGAATCATTTGAAACAGATACTGGTAACGAAATTCGAATTTTTGAAAACAACACAACATTAGAAAATACCACTCTTACCAATATCCCAAAAGAAGGTATTCATGATGCTATTGAAGGATTTCGAATTGAAATGCAACGACGACGGAGGAAAAGTAATGATGGTCCAAGCACACTTATATTACAAACGGATACGACATATAATGATAATGATGATAAACCACCTGCATCACCAACGACTGTGGGTTCAGAATCAGTCATATTTGAAGATGAAGAAACTATGTTGGAAAATGCAATGGAAACAATGATGATGTTAAAAGAAATGAAAGCCGATCAACCAGATCAAATAGCAACACCGCCACAACCATCCGCAGCAGAACGGCAACCACGACAACAATCTTCATCGACATCTACTACTATTGCTAGTAATACAACAACACCAACACAACCTAAAGCAGTCAATATCGTAATACCTGATATACCGAAACCATCATCCAAAAAAAAGAAACGTCAAGTACCTGAAATGTCACTCTTTGGAAAAATTTGGACAATGACAGATCGATTGACAACAAAGGCTACAAGAAAATATTTTGAAGAACTGAAATTACAAACCAAAGTAGATATGGCTAAATTATTACGTGATGAAACGAATCGTGATGAAACAACATTAATGCGTAGTCAAATTTTCAGTGAAAAGATATTAGAAACGTAAGGATGAAATATAATTAACGAGAGATCGTGTGGGGATGTATGTAAAAAGTAAACTATTAAATTTAACATGATTTATTATTTATTGTTCATTCTAGATATGCGGTCATTCGTGCACAATTGGGATTATCAGATACACTGGAGACGGATTTAATCAATTTAATCCAAACATTTCAATTTACGGATGCTTCTATCGTTGTATTAAATCCTTCAGAAACATACATGATGACATTAGTATTATTTAAAGCACTTGCAGATGTGACTATTTCAAATAATACATGGCAACAAAATTTCGAAGCATGTTGTAAAGCAGTCGGTGAAACAGGTGATACCATTGGTGCATGTGTTCGTGTTTTACGTGTTGCAAGTACTTGATCACTTACTCTCTTAAACACACCGTCTTACTTTCTTTTATACTATTCTGTTTTTTTTTTTCTTATTTCTTTTTGTTACTATTATTCAAAAAATAAGAAAAACATCCCAACCGTCATTACATTTTTTTTTTGTCAGATGAACGTTAATAAAAGAAGATAAAGTAAAAACAAAAAATTTAGTGCAATGAGATTCATAGTAATAATATTATTCTTGTTGTTAATTAGCGATGATAATCCTCTAAAAATGATATTGATGTGGATGGCTGTAAATTATTGTTGAAATTAGATGAAGATGTAGAAGAATAACGAAGATGGTGACATACTACTTCTGGTTTGATGGTTATTTCACAATCATGAGTATAATCTTGTTTGCATACGTAATGGACAATTACGAGATCTATTACGTACTTGACCATGGATCTATTATATATGTGATAATACTAGATCACATTGTACGTATAATATACATGTGGATTATATGTTTGCATTCTCTCTTACCAACGCATGAAACACAAAACCCATGTTCACATTTAGACCGACGTACGTAATAACTTCATATTCATATTTTCATCCGTTGTTGTTGTTGTTGTCGGCGCCATTCCTGTATACGTAATTATTATCCTTTTTCTTACATACTACACGAAAATCATCGAAGCATAGAGCACATGTACTATTTCGTATAATCAATAAGGATCATAATAAATCTTTGGAAACATATCCAATTGTTTCCAACCAATACCAACTTGTTGTATTTCATTATTCTGACTTCTCATAACAGCCAAAAAAGTACTCGTGACAGGATTTATGGGAGATTGTGTTTGTCATGGAAGAGTTATTATCACCAAAATGTTGCTGTTGTTGAAGATGATTATTCAACATTATTCTACGTGCGAAATCGATGACACGCATAAATAATTAAAATAATAACCAGTATTACGTACAGCGATACTATTAACAATCAGCTGGCCTACAAGAATGAATCGATACGTACTACTTTTATGTTTTTGTGCTAATAATATTGATTATCTTCTTTGTTGCTCTTTGTATTGTTTGAAAAAATGGATAGTTTTTCATAAAAAAAAAAAAAACGGATACTTTCGATAGCGTTACTATGTCATTATTGTCACTAGCATAAAATAAAGTTGGTAATAATAATTGTCCAATATTTTAATTTACAAATAAGATAGGTGGCATAAGTGGCTGTTGTTGTTGTTGTTGTTGTTGATTTAAAGAGATATCATTCTCGGGCTAATGTTTGATATCGATCATTGTTTCTTCTAAAGAATATTTAATATTGTCGTGTGTAATAATGCCAGCCAAAGTCATATTATAAAATTTTAATTATTTTTTTAACATGTAAGATTTTAGTTGACCATGTACAATGACCGCTTCGAGAAACATGAGCAATTCGTTATAATACTCCATTCTCCTTGTAACCTTCTTTAAGGAATTCTTGTTCTAACAAACTTTTTTTTTTGGTATAGTTCCAGAACATGAAGTATAAAGATATATTACGTAATTAAATTACCCTATTAAAATATTACAGGGTTTTTTTTTCTTTGATTAATTTTATAAATATAAAAAATAAAATACGTACGTAAACCATAAGAAACAAGCTATACATATAATTTTAATGTATAGTAACATGAAGTAATAATATCCTATTTACATTCCAGTTACGTACTATAGAATGGTAATTGATTTTGTCCATTCATTATATGGCATGCGTTTATCTTCAACATACCATTCTTTTGACTGATACCATAAACTGCAAAAGTACTAATCGAGGTAATTTGTCGTCATTACGTATTATTATTATTTGTTCTTACTGTATTATTACTAATGTCATTAAAAAATGGCTCCTCGTGGTCTTCTTCTGCCACATAAACGGTTCCTATTGTTATTATTGATTGGTCACCACCATTATGTCGAGTAGATAGAAATAATAACTGCATTAAGAATAATAATAATAATAATAATAATAATACTTTTATTTTTTGATAAAAAAGTATTCATATTATCCATTTTTTTTCAAATATGACAGTCAACGAGAGAAGAAGAAAAAAAGAGAGAGAAGAGAAAGAAATCATGAATTATCAGATCGAGAGTTGTTCGTTATCATTATTTTATATTAGAATCTGTCCGACTGGACACATTTTGGAGTTTATCATATGGGCATATTATTGTATAATATAAAAAATGATTGCTTAATAATAATATCTACTCTCTTAATAATTGTTTTCTATAAGAATCCTATAATAATAATAATAATAAATTTATTTTTAATTAATCTTATGAACATTTTAGTACATACAATATTTATGATCCCTCACTCACTCTCATACTAATTATACATGTTATAAGTGAAATACGTAATGTTTTATAATGGATTAAAGAAATTTATAAAAAGTACTATTTATTTTACACTAGAATGAAAAAAAGAAAAAGCCGAATTTGTTATCGAGAAGACATCCACTAATATACTAATAAATGATAAAAAAAAAATATAGGTAAGAGAGCTGAAAAATTGGTAAGTTTTATATGACACGTAATTTTTTTTTATGCAAGTTTATCGTGTTGAGTTTGGCCAATACCTTTTCAAAAAAAAAACATTTCTCTCATACTTTTCATTAACGTACGCTTTACGACAACACCATTGATGCATTGTTGTAATAATTTTTCTCTTCTGTGAATTCTACTATTAATAATGAGTAATAATGAGCCACCAAACCGTAACCCAGGAGAAGTTGACACGAAGCCAAGCGAAGGGACTCAACCCACGAATAAATGACAAAGACTCGTAATGAGTAATAATCAAAATAAACAATGGCGTTAAATAAAGAAGGTACTCATTGTAAAAAAAAAAAAAAAAAAAAAAAAAGTTAATTTCTGCTTTCCATGACGCCCAGTTCTGTACTTACTTTAAGTTTCAAAATCAATGGGTTTACTCCATGCTGTAGTCGAAAAGGAATACCGTAAAACTATCAAAAGCATTAAATCTCATTGAAGATTTCATTATCACTGAATATCCTACAGTATTCAACGTCAATGACCTTAAACGCGCGCGTGGAAAAGCCGTTTAAGTGTAACTTACAATATTGTTAAGGGCTTAAACTTAAATACGGTCCTTGAGGTACATACCCCCCAAAAATATATATATATATTTTTATTACACATAATGGTAATTATTATTTTGTATTGTATTGTACACGTTTTAAAATTACAGTCAAATCTTTCTTGCTTGACACAGGTGGGACTTAGGTCACAAGGTGTGCAAAAAGAAAGGAAAATAGAATAGCTGTTAAAAGCTGACAAGCTATTATCAGTTCTCAACTGATAAATGTGTAGGCGTGCAAAAAGCAGGGGGCCTATTGACTATACTATTCTTTAAAAAAAAAAAAAATAGCTCGATCTACCACGTTCGTGACAATGCATTGGACAAAATTTGTTCGAATCTGTCACGGAGGTCATTTATTATTTGTTGCGTTTTAGCGTAAGGTTGTGTTTTAACCTAGGCTTATTTATTACATAATGCTTTTTATCGTACACGAAATAAATAACGACAAATAAAGAATCATCAGCAAGTAACTTTAGAATTGTTCAAAAGAACAAATGACAATTTTTTGCCCGTGATCTTTTAAATGAATCAGGTATTATATCGACGCTGCTTCACAAACTATTATTGATTTTAAGCGAAAGGAGATTATGATTTTTTTTTTTAATAAAAGCCGCCAGAGAGCCACAGCAACAACAAGAACGTGAATAACAAGAAGAAGCCGTTGAACAGGAGGAGCAGGAGACAGCAATTGATGATGATGAAGGTATCAGTCTCGAAGGGACTTGAAAAGAAGCCATCTGAAGTTGGTTTTGGATCTATTACTGCAAAGGAATATAGAAAAGAAATTTTTATTACTGGATATCAAACTGTAAATAAGAATAACAGCTTATTGAGAATAACTACTAAATGGCTCTCTGTGTATTTACACTGCTAATTCTTTTTTTTTTCTGCTGTTGTAGCTTAAAATTCAAGTTGCGTTTGAATCCATTGTTAAGATTAACAATATGGCTTGTTACATAGAGCCTACATCACTCGGTGAATGTTGTCTTGATCGTCTATCACAGACTCTCCTTAAGAGTCCACACACCGACAAGCAACACATATTGAAGCTATGAAGTGAGTTTTTATTATCAGTATTGTATGCAATTTATGTTTACTAATTGTCAAAATAGTATCTCTTTCTCGAGTCATATATTTAGTTGAAGTAGAGGATACTTTAAAAGTATTCGACACACATTTCTTCGAAAAAAAAAAAAAAAACACGAAATTCAAGGAGAGCAAAAGCTGATATTCCCAAATTACCTTGCTGGTATTACAGTTGAAATGGGAAACGTCTTTGATTTGATTGCGGCTTTAAGAAATAATAATAATACGTAGTTGAGATGAGAGACCTTTACAATATTATGCGCAACACATTCTAATTTTCAATTTAGTCCTCTTTCACTGTATAGCAGGCAAAAAATGGTCCGAAAATATATATGTAAAAAAAAAAAAAAAGCTAAAAGTCTTTAATTCGGGAGTAAACGACAATAATGAATGAATGCAGATGCTTGATATCGTCAATGCTACGTATCATTGCGAGTTCACCCGATTGGAACGAACAGTCATCACCATATCCCCCGGAAACAGTAGTGAGCTTACACACTACAGATATGTAGCTACTACTCTCCTCCTTGACATCATATTTCAAGACAAAAAAAAATTGAGTAAGTTATTTTATACGTACATGGATTAAATTTTATATCTTTGATTCATTTTTACAGTTGTACTCATTGGAATGATATTATTTAGTGACGAAACGTCCAGCAAAGGAACAAAAATAGTCAGACAATACAACATGGAATTGTGTGAAGATAATGACAATAATAAACAAGTCATCACTTGAAATTTGTGCCTAGAAAGATTTTAGGGATTGAAAAAAAAAAATCGACAATTGGGGAAACCGTGCGATATCAAGAATAAATCCATTATAGATTAGTGTGAATAACGCTCAAACCCCTCCCCCCCCCCCTCTCCCGGTCCAACATTTTCTTTTTTATTAGTACGTATTGTACATAAAAATAAAAACATCAAATAAAATCAGATTTTATAAAACCATCAATTTACTTATTTTATCTGATGTCATAAACCCCCCCCTCCCTTTACATTATTTAAAACCTTTTATATATATATACATATATAGAAAAAAAAAGTTCTAACTATTCTAGTTTTAGTACAGTGATCAATTTATGTAAAAGTTGAACAGAAAAATAAATTCTGTCTTTTGAAAATAAGAATGCTATAAGTTTTAGTGTCATTTAATTTAATCCAACCGCACTGAGACTCCTCTTCCCCCCCCCCTACGTAAACGTTTTTTCCTCGTCATTTATAATATCTCATTACACAAATTTTACCTAAGAACGAATTAAGCTATTTAAATAAAAACTACAAATCTCCCCTCCCCCTTCTCTCTCTCACACACACACACACACACATACACACGCCATCATCATCATCAGCCCCACTTCACCCCCCACCACCACCTTTTTTTTTTAATTCTTGAAGCCATCCTTATCCCCGGATTTTCTTTTTCCAATGAATAATCTAAAAACGTGATAGATTCTTTCAACCATGTGTAAATAATATTATATACACTAAAAAAAAAAAAAAATGACAACAAACAACCTGTCAACTTCTTGGCATGATTCTCTTAGATCTAATAATAATTTTGATCGAGACAAAAAAAAAAAAGGAAGGGAAACAAATCAAATCATTCTATTCGGAAACATCCTTTTAAAAACATATATGCATATTTTTGTTTTCTCTTGGCAAAACGCAAGGTTTTTTTTTTTTTTACACCATGACAAATAAAATGTTCAGATATATATATATGTCGGTTTCTTTTTTTTTTTTAGGAGGGCGCCGGGGGGGGGGGGGCTGGGTTTCATCATTGACCATTTCATACTATAGGTCTTTTCATCATCTCAAGGAATGAATGGGTTTCATTTCCCCATTTCCATTGTCTCCTCATTGCTTCCCCTCCATCAATACTAAAAGTTATTTTTTACGTGATAAAATAAAAATTGGAATAGTTTATAAACAAACAAAAAAAGAGGGGGAGAGAAAAAAAAAAGGTTTTATATATTGATATAAAAGAATAAAAGGGGAGAGGGGAAAAGGCAGTGTGATACATATATTGAATATGAAATAGATAAAAAAAAGAGTTTTTTTTTTTTTAATTTTAATAAGGGTTGTTGAGGGGTTTGTGTGTGTGTTATGATGGGGTATTTTTTTTTTTTTTAGTTTTTTTAGTTTGATAAAACCAAAGTAACAAAATCAACATAGTTGATACGACCATCTTTACCTACTTCCACTTCCTTTAACAATTCATCCACTTCTTCATCAGATAATTTTTCACCTAAACTAGTTAAAACATAACGAAGTTCACCCACAGCAATAAATCCATCTCCTTCTTTATCAAATACTTGAAAACCTTGAATAAATTCTTGAGAAGTACCAGCAGGTTTAAAACCATCAGGACGTGTTAAAATAGTTAAAAAAGTACCAAAATCAATATCGGCTTCTTGTCTTTCAGAACCACCTGCCGACTTGACCAATTCACGTACTTCAGCTTGAGTAGGGTTTTGTCCAAGACCTCTTAATAAATCACCTAAATTGGCAGATGACACAGTACTATTACCCTTTTTGTCATATAAAGAAAAAGCTTCTTTCCATTCATCTAATTGTTCTTGTGTAGGTTGATTCGTTGGACTCATTTTTTTTTAAGATGAAAGTTTTTTTTTTTTTTTTTTGCGTGTGTAAAGGTGGGGCGAAGGGAGCAAAAAAAAAAAAAAGGTACCGGAATGAACCTACGCGCGCGGGGTTTTACAACAACTCACTGTAAAGAGTTCCATGTGACTTCTGGAGAGAGAAAGTCCCCAACACACACACACAGCCCAAAGGGGATCATGCGGGTTTAAAGTTAAGCGCTTCTTTTTATCAAAAGACACGTAACTTTTTTTTTTTTTTTTTTTTTTTTTAACCATGGATTCTGAGATAGCTCAAAAGAATTGGGAACTCGAAAATAACATTGTTACCGTGGATCCAACACAAGACCAAATTTATTATTATGATGTTGATAAAAATAAAGAAGCAGTAGCACAACAACCTTGGAAAACAAAGTAAAGACTCTCTCTCTTTTTTTTTTTTTTTTTTTTTACGTGTGATGCATAGTTTACTCACATTGAGGGAATAAAAAATATCCACATTGACCCATTTTTTTTTTTAATAAAAAAAATAAAAATAAAAAAATAAAGTCCTAATCATTATAAACATGTTAAAATATCTGCTATTGCTCTTATTAAAATGGTTTGTCTATCCATTCTCCTTTTTTTTTTTTTACATAATTATATATATCATATCGTTGAATGAGATTGTTAATATATATATATCTAGGTAATGCATGCACGTTCTGGTGGTAATATTGAAGTCATGGGATTAATGCAAGGAAAAGTACAAGGAGATACAATGATTATTATGGATGTATTTGGACTTCCAGTAGAAGGAACTGAAACGCGTGTTAATGCTCAAAGTGAAGCATATGAATATATGGTATCTTATATGGAAAAGGCTAAAGAGGTAAAACTATCTTTTTTTTTTTTTTTTTTTAAAGAACGAAATGAAAAGAACATCTCAATGTCTAGAACTTGTTTCTATATATATAACAAATTAACTATTATTATTTTATTATTTTTAGGTTGGACGTCTTGAAAATGCTATTGGATGGTATCATTCTCATCCTGGTTATGGTTGTTGGTTATCTGGTATTGATGTGAATACACAAATGTTAAATCAACAATATCAAGAACCATGGGTTGCTGTAGTGGTAATATAAAAGAATAATAATAATAATAATAATAATTGAGTTACTAAATATATATATATATATATATATAGATTGATCCTAATCGAACCATGTCCGCAGGCAAAGTAGAAATTGGTGCATTTCGTACTTATCCAAAAGATTATAAAGCACCTGATGAAGGTCCATCACAATATCAAACGATTCCATTAAATAAGATTGAAGATTTTGGTGTTCATGCTAAATCGTAAAACTATTTTATTTTTGACATAACCCTAATTTTTATATTCAAAGAAAAAAAAAAGCACTCACTCACTCACTCACTCACTTATTCTTCTTCTTCTTATTATTATATATAGTTATTATTCTTTAGAAATTTCTCATTTTAAATCAACATTAGATACCCAATTATTGGAAGTGTTATGGAATAAGTATTGGGTTAATACACTTTCTCAATCACCTCTTTTAACTGTAAATTTATAAATCTTATTTATTATCATGAAACCAAAAAAAAAAAAAAAAAAAAAAAAAAACTGTTTTGTTTCGAGAAAAATCATTAATACTATTTAAATATAGAATCGAGAATATTCAATGCAACAAATTGCTGATTTAACACAAAAAATTGAACAAACCAATGATACCATGTCAACAAGAATGGGTGGTTATTATGGTGATCGAAAGAAAAATGATGAAAGTCAATTAGGCAAATTAACAAAGGATAGGTAAAAAAAAAAAAAAATTAAATATCATTTCTATAGACAATTGAATAATAATAATAATAATAATACTGATATATATATATATAACTATTTTTAGTTGTAAAATTACAAGTGAAGCAATGCATGGATTATTATCTCAAGTACTTAAAGATCTTATTTTTAATCAAACACGATCTACTCCTTCTTCCTAATTATATCAATGACTCTCTCTCTCTCATTACACATCATTTACATCATAATAATAATAATAATAAAAAGAAAAATAGCAAGTCAACAATATATGAGTTGTTTTTTTTTTTTTATATATATTTATTTATATTTATTTGTAAAATGAAGAAAAAAGAGAAAAATAAAACGAAAAAGAAAAAAAATACAAAGTTTGCGTGGGTCGTTAGTGTGTGTTGTGTGTCATACAAAATAATAATAATAATAATAATATAAAGAACATTTACTGTTACAAAAGAAAAGAAAGCCATGTTTTTTTTTTTTTTCCTTCTTTCTTCCAACCTCCCCCCTTTCACCTTCATTTGAGGTGTATCTTTTTTTTTTTTTTAGTTGATTTGGATTGATTGGCATAAGAAATAAAATGGTGTGTGTGTGGGTTTTTTTTGTAAAACAAAAAAAAAAAAAAAAAAAAAAAGAAAAAGAAAAAAAAAAAAAAAAAAAAAAAAAAAAAAAAAAAAAAAAAAAAAAAAAAAAAAAAAAAAAAAAAAAAAAAAAAAAAAAAAAATGAAAAATATAAAAAAAAAAAATATTTATATAAAAAAAAAAAAAAAAAAAAAAAAAAAAAAAAAAAAAATTTTTAGTACTATTTTTTTTTTTTTTTTGACTTTGGATTTGAATATTAAGAAAGGAAATGAAATCTGTTTATATAATGCTTGAAGTTTTTTTTTTTTTCCCCGAAAAGTTT
>JAEPRB010000348.1:0-33025 GCA_016758965.1 Circinella minor
TTTGGAATGAATAATACAACTTTGATTAGAACAGCGACAGTTTGTCGGGTTTATAGTTCTAAAAAAATGGTGTCACTCTGGATTGAACGAGCGCTTTTGTACCACACAGGGTTTGGCCGCATTTGGCCGCATTTGGCCGCATTTGGCCACAAGTGAATATTGCAGCCAAATGCGGCCAAATGCGGCCAAATGCGGCCAAATGCGGCCAAAACTTTTTTTATGGTGCTCTACCTGTGGGGCATTGCTGCCATATTTCTTTATCAGTTGCTCAAATATCAAAGTTGGCAATATGAATTGCATAAATACAATCCAATCAACAGATCGTAAAAGACCTATCTTCCTGGAAACATCTGTTGAAAAATAAAACCAGTATGTATGAGTTAAAATTTTATATATAAATTGTAACTTTATGATTAAATGGATACGTAATATATAATAATACTGACCTCCCAAGCTACCTTCAAATATGGATGATGGTATGGTTGGACCTGACTCGATGATTGCACTACTAATGCTTAAGCATATCTGCTTAGGTAGCTCCTCGATAGTGCAGCTGACCTTTTTGTATTCGCCGGATATCATCAACCATATCTTTCTGCTGCAATTCACGCCTATCAGATGCAACTCATCTAGGCCGAAGAAGGTATATCTGTGGTGTTGTATCCAACACATATTATTCATAAAGATAATTATTTGTCATTTTAATTATTAAAGTACAGCGTATTTTTAATTATGCTTTGCTGACATTTCGTGTACTTCCCTATTTGGACCATGATTTGTAAGAACACAGAAGTCCGTCTTCTATAATGATAACAGATAACAGCTGCGTAGATATATCATATCGTCAACCGCTCAAAGTCTAATCTTAATATCATTAATCTTATATTCATAATTCACACGGCCATGACAAATTTAAATCTTACGTATAGCTATATACACATATCAATATATATCCCACCAATAATAAGATTCATATAAATAGAGATAATATTTTATTTTAATAAACTGGAGTTCAATTATTGTTCTTTTGGGTCTCGTTGACTTTTTAACGTCTCTTTATTTTTATTATATTTGATTGATATAACATGTGGAATGATTTGAGCGATCCAAATTCAGTTGCCTTCTTGATCTCAAATCCCTATCATCCAAAAAAGAATAGAATATTGCACTAGGTAAGATAAAATGATATCTATAAAAACAAAAGATGTTGTTGGTTTGACTTATACCTTATTACTATTGATGAATTCATTAATCTCTCTAGGAGAGGACATAGCAGCACTTCCACTATAATAATGACCCATCCCATTCCCAGAAGAACTGGCATGAGGAATCATTTTGATCTGGCACTGGCGACAACTATACTGTGAGGTATGAGCAGTATCGTGACAGATTTCTTGAACACCAATGATGTTACCACTGATGAGCATCTAATGGACATTGAACGTGAATACACCATCTGGACAAGTGACTCTAATGCCAGCTGCTTCAAGGGTTCGAAGTTCATTTAATAGTGGTCTTAGAAAGGTATATAGGTCTCCATTATGATCCCCTAGGATAATTGCAACTTGGAGCATGTGCTCTTTCTTATATCTATATATTTAACTAATTATTAACTACCATATATAATACATCACGGACAATCTGTTTATTATTATGAAAAAAAATAATTACCTTTCTTGAGCTGGCAAACCTAATACAACAATGTGTAGAATCGTCATTTTTGAACTGTTGCTTCCTTTAAACGCAATGAAACCATCGATAAACAATGAAATGGGAATATCAAGATTGTTGGGGAATAATTCTTGTTTACAATCACGGAATACCTTTCCATTGAAAATATCCTCTAATACTCCTTCTTCGGATGGTTCATGGGTTTTCAAAAGTAAGTTATGGGTGTTGTGGTCTGCAACAAATGCTGACAGTTGTTTTGTGAGTAGGAAATATGATATAGTCTTTATATGTTTTGTATTCTTGAATTGGGGTTTACCACAAGAGCAGGGAGCTTTTGAATTTCCTGGGAAAAAGTCGACAACCATCGGGACACATACAGTATTTAGTTTCTTCAAGATTAAACATCTTATCTAGGCGTGATTCACATTTTTTGGAACTATATAAAGGTACTTTGCCTATTTTTCTTTTAATAACACTGTAGGAAATAGATGGTACAATATCGCTTAAAAAATGATGTAAATTTTTCACCCAAAAAAGTGGGTGAACTGTGCATATTTAACCGGAATTACGCCATCATTTAATCGATTTTTTAACCAGTTATACTCTCTTTTACCCCACCATTTCCCCTCTTTTTTTCGGGTATTAACCTTTTTTCACCAATTCACTAATCTTTTTTTCTGCACTTTTTAACCTATTTCACCCATAAAAGTGATTGTTGAATATACATATATATTACGCTTATAATGATATACCCAGAAAAAAAGTATTAATATTTCATTAATGCAGGTGTTTGGTAAATTATACAAGAGTTATTGGAATAATAAAAGAAAGTGAAAAATATTTTTGTTAAAATAGCTAAATACGTATCCATCCTTGAGAAAAATGACTTCAATTCATTGATTTCTGCCACTCTTCTTTGACTTCTTTGCCTTTTTGGTCTTCTTGTGTCTCTTTTGTCCCTCCATAAAATTAATATGAAAAAGTACTTTAATATCAAAGCTCTTATTACAATCATTTTATCAGAATACCTTTTTACTGTTATTTGTTTCTTCTTCATCAGTCTCCATTGGGCTTTCCGTATTGTTTGATCCACCACTTGATATAATTTGTGAAAAATAATATATAATATAACATATTAGATATAATAAAATAATAAACGTACCTTGTTTTAATACCAGCTTTATTATTACTATTATTATTATGGTACTTGCTTTTGTTTCGCCAACATTGGTAAACGAGATGAGTAACGAACCAATCATTACTGCAGCGATTAACTGGTAATTCCATTTTAATTGCTTCCTGTCTAACAATCTCCAATAAAATCTCCTTGTCCTTCACACTCATTTTTTTCCATGATGGTAACTTATTGTCGTTGCTCTCATGAAGAATTGTCTTTGCAATATCGTTCGAAGCCCATCGCACATACTTTCCAAGTTTTTTTTGTGTTTCATTAATTTGATCCTCATCAGTACTAGGGCCATAGTCGCGAATGAACGCAAGAATATCCTCTCTTTTCAATTTAGCGTCTTTGTTATTATTTTGTGCGTGATGAATTGTTGTAAGCTGTTCATCACTTGCGTGTTCTCTTGTGATGGTGTTGGATTCTTGTAATGCTATTAACGTGTCTTTGATCTTTTCAAGGCGCTGATCGATAGAATACAGTTCAAGATCAACTGTTTCTTTGAACTGATTATTTGAATCTATGGCTTGGCTATATGAATCAATAGCAATAACAACTTTTGTATTAAGATCAGACAAAGCTTTTGTCATAGTTTCAATGGAATCTTTGATATCCGCATTGGTAGTTGTAGCTATTTTTTTGCGAGGCATGCTTAAAGAAATAATATCAGCAAGAAAGTTAACCACATTTTCATGTTTCTGAGAACATGTACATACTTTGATCTTAAAAGAAAAGATTGTGGAAGTATGAAGAAAGAAAAGTTAAGGTGGAATGAGAGGTACACGTAAAATTTTTATCTCAGCAATTTTGACACTTTATTCTTTTTTAGTTACAACAAACTCTTTTAGGTTAAAACCAACTCTTTTAATTAAAAGTTTTTCTACTTCATTAATACTTTTTTACTACGCGATCATGTGGAAGTGTAATGATTGTGGTAAAGTGTGCTTATGGATTGAATCGCGTAAACATATGAAGGAGTGTTTTTTAAACCGTTTAAGAAGAGTACAGCACCACCTAAACCACAAAGAAGCAAATCGACAAGGATTAATTGTGGATCACAGACGCAGCCAACATTCAACAGCTCAAAGTAAGTACATGTAACTTGCAAATCATTTTTTTGAGTGCAAAAACTAAATACTTTTATTTATATTTAAGTACAAGAACCAGAACACGCTGATGATGACTATTACGATGATGGCTTTAATATGATGACAGATATTGTACAAGATACTCATAGCATAAATACTGATTCTTCTTTATCATCATCAATTTCTTCGTCATCAGGCTCTTCGTCGTCAATCTCTTCGTCGTCAATCTCTTCGTTATCAGGCTCTTCATCATCATCATCTTCGTCATCAAGTCCTTCATCAGGCACTAAAAAATTCATGTTCAGATTCCTGTACATGAACCTATGGACTACACAACCCGGAAAAGTGTAGAGTTTTTCACTTTAACTCGCGAACTAAATATCGGAAAGAGCAAGACAGATTCTCTTATAAATTGGATTAATGGCTTCATTACTGATCCAGAATTTGGTGAGGATCAGTTTTAATATTTCGTGTGTTTATATATAACTATTAATTATTATATTATTCAATTTTTTTTAGAATGCAAATCCCTTTTATCACAGCACTTGTCAAAAGGTCTAATCAAAAAGATATCTATTGTCAAACCTGTACAGTATGATGTTTGTCCCAATGGTTGCTACATGTACACAGATAGTAGCATTAGTAACTGTCCACACTGTAACTCTCTGCGTTTTAAACCTTCTCGAAACGACAAAACCATTCCAATGACAACCACACACCAGCTTCCGCTTTCTCAGCATCTTGGATCTTATTTTCAATCCCCTGCTTTACGTCATTTAATGGGTTACAGATGGAGGCAGTCAGTTCAAACTACGATGAAAGATATATTCGACGGAACTGCATATTTGTCAATGCGTGACCAACTGTTCAAGCAACCTGAAGATATCGCAATTGGATTATTTACCGATGGCTTTAATGTCTTTAAGAAAAGATCATATACCATAACCCTTGTAATGGCAACAATATTAAATCTTCCTCCTGAGGAGCGGTATGTATAATTTGTATTCTTTTATACTAATAGCATGATGTTAGTATGTTATAAGTGACAGATATTATCTATGTAGGTATAAAAAAAAAATTTGCTTGTTCTTGCTCTTATTCCTGGTTCAAAAAAACCAAAAGACATTTATAGCTTTATTCAACCTTTGCTATCGGAACTGGCAGTTTTACAAGACCACGGCATGGTTGTTCACACACCTGCTGGTAAATTTGAATCAAAGGTTCATTTGTTATTCACTGGTGGAGACATTCCAGCAGTTGGTGAGCTAATTGGGAATAGTCATACTGGAGTATTTGGATGCCGAATTTGTGTTGTTAAAGGGACAGGGGGTGATAATGGTGGTATGTTCTTCTTACCTACAGCTGAAACGCCAGCAATTAGAGAAAAATCCAGCTTTATAGCAAGCGATCTAGTATGTGAAGCTTAATGTGTAACAGGAATAAATGTATGTGCAATATGTACTAAATCGGTTTTCTGTTCTAATGTTGAAATTGTATTGGTATAGGAGCATCAACTAAAAGTAAAAACACCACTTGCAAAACTCAAAGCATTTCAAGGACCGTTGTTCTTTTTAATTGATGAGATACACTTGCTAGGCCATAATATTGGTCACCAAATCTGGAATGCCATTCGTGGAAAAAAGTATGGAAAAAAAAACCCATTTGCATTACAAAGAAAGTATCATAAAATTATTGGGCAAAAGATGGCTATGTTAAAAAGCAAAGTACCAATAACCTTTGAAGGTACATTTATTGGTAAGTTTTGCATCAATTAAACTATTCTAATTTTTATTTAGATCAAAAAGTAAAACTCTGCACCAAATTTACTGTAGATTTGCATCAGCAACCTGGATATGCCAGAGCCGTGGATTGGATTGTATTTATTTTATATATTGTACCGACATATATAGTTGAACATCTTGACAAGCAACAACAGAAATGTAGAGCACATAAAAAGAAAAATCCAAGAGTGTTAGAACAGGCAAAGCTGGCACTTGTAGCACTATCAAAGGTTTATGAGCTTGTACTGCAATATGAGATTGAACCACAAGATATTCAAGAGATTGAAAGGTATGTAATGCTAAGAATCATTTCATGGTTTAGACTCTCATGCACTTACAGACACTCTTATCTTTTGGCGATTAGTAACATTCAAATATGGCACACATTTCTTAATGCACACATGCCGACCAACTTTTTCACAATTAACCAGCATTATCTTACACACTTGCCAGAATGTATAAAAAAGTATGGCAATCCTCGGATGTATAGTGCAAGACCCATGGAAAGAATGATTGGGATGCTTAAACCACGAATTAACTCTAGAACAAAACCTGCTTCTAACGCTTCCAATGTGATGATTGAAATGGTCACTACTACACAATTCTTTCACCGCTGTGTATCTACGAATGAAACATCTGAAGATCAACAAATTCCAGTAGATGATCTTTCGCATGAACGTACCCAGCTTATTATGTCTAAAACAATAGTCACTCCTCTTGATGACGAGAATACAGCTACAGCGACATTAAGACAATTACAGCAAAAATCTATGCAAGATTTTAAAAATAATGATTATGACATTGAATCCTTGCTTATTAATTACTATTCACGTTACAACATCGACTACTCAAATTTGGATGATATGATATATACTGGAAAACAAGTGATAGTACGTGGACACGTATTTTCAGGATCCAATGATTTTGTGAAACTGACATGGCCTGTAGATGAAAATGCCAGACGAGGATTAGGTAGTGCGGATGCATTAGAATGGGGAGATATGTTCGGCACGATTTTATTACTATTTTCCCATGTAAATTAACAGCAGCGAAGAATTTTCTGTGTTGTAAGGCTGGAAATGGATACAAAAGCAGCGCCAACAACCAATATTCCTATTGGATTTCATAGACGTTCACGTATTTACGTCACAGATGTATCTCATCTTGATTGTCTTGCTATGCAGCTGCCATCATTACATATAAAGAGCAAGAATTACTATGTATATCCTGGAATGATAAAGCACATGTTCTTTAATACAACAAGAATATAATATTCATTTAGTTAGTTAAATCAGTCCAAAAGTACAATATATTTCTATGGCAAAAAATAAAGTGTTAAAAAGGAGTAAATAATGTGTGGAAATCTTTTAAAAAAATAAGCAGAGAAAAAAGAATGGGTTATAAAAAGGGAAATGATTAGTGAATATCTCTTACAGTAAAAAATCGTTAGTTAAAATAGTTTAAAATACGAAGAAATTTTCAACGATTTTCATCATTTAATTCTTACTAGGAAAAATACACCATTTTTTAGGCTTTTTTTTCAACCACTTTTCCGAGGAATTTTTCTAATCACCCTCTTTTTAACCGGTACTTTTCCCTTTTCATCGATTTTTTACTCGAACCATTCCCGCAGTGTAACAACTCTTTCATGAATTATATAATTGTGTTATGTATATTTACTTATCAAAACCTTCCTCACTCTTGATTCGCTTATTCAATAACTTGATTAAATCTTCATGACCAGCTCTACTGACATTATGCTCTTGTATCCAGCTATAGATCTCGAAGCTTATTTCTTCATGCATATCCAAAGGTGCTTGACCATATTCAGTATAATCAATGGGGACAGAGGTACATGGTGGCATTTCAAAGGTCCATGGATCGATATAGTTTCCCTCAGCATCTTTATAGAACTCATACACATTTTGCTCAGTCTCAAAACTTTCTTCCTGACCATTATCGTCGTCTTCCTCTTCATCACTTTCGTAATTCTCGTCAGTTGTATAATCATCATCATTATTTTCATCTTCGGCAGCACCAGGTAATTGAAGTCTGGTCATACGATCGACATCCTCATCCATTCTTCCTTCATAGAAAACGGCTTCCTCATTATTTTGATCACCATCATTGCTCACTTCACCAACATAGGGCTTTTCTGGGCCACCGTAATCATATTCAGTGGTATCCATATAGGGAATCAATCCATAACAAAAAAATATGGTGGATTTAGTGGGATTTAGGATAAACAGTTATCTAATATTATTATGGGGTAATTGTTATAGGTTAATCACTAAGAAAATATTTATTATTGATTAACAAAGGTGTTATGGATTAAAAAGGTTTATACTGTTTAAAAACATACGAATCAAACACCAGGTCTTTTCTTGATTAAAATGGGCTTCCCCTCTTGAACTTGAAAGTTTTAGATATTATTCTTTTTTCGGATCGAAATGGAAATGGTGGATTATCCGATAATCAATTGTTGTGGATTAACTCCCATAATCATCAATGGAGTCATTAATGGAGGTCTGGTTGTCAGGAATATCTGCACGAGCTTGTCTTTGTGTTATCACTGAATCACTACTACGACGTTGTTCTACATATAAAGCAACATTTTAAGAAGGTACGTAAGTATTTAAGGTAAGTATATGACTACTGTTATCAATCTAACATACCACACTGGATAATATGAGCATCAAGTTCAGCTTGCTTCTTTGGAAGAGAACAATGTGGGCATCTTTTTGTGTATAATGGAGGCATGGTAAAAAAATAAAATAGTAGATAATGAGGCAATAATGACTTGGTGATCCAGCTTTTATAACAATTTGAAGAAAGTGTCAGCAAGGCTTTGTGAAACGTGTTGAAATCTCAGACTACAGTAGGTAAACGCACCTTATTTTTCCTTTTCTTTTTTTTACAATCACTTTATTTTATTCTTAAAATAAACCCCTCCAATTATCCATTTCCACCACGCAATCTCAATCAAGATATTTACAATATCCTTTGGGACATTCGTACTAGAGTCATTAGTATCTAATCTCGACTAACTAACATTGAAGATAATGTAGGTCCTCATCCTGTGGCTGTTCATTCGATTTCTCAGCCTCCCGCTCAGCAACAGCGTCAGCCTCACCAGCCCCATGCTAACGCATAGCAGCAACAACAGCAGCCTCAACAAGACATTCAGCTTCATCTGCAAGAATCTATTTCCTTGGCACAATACCAGCAAATAAAGGTTGAGAACGAAGCAGAAGAGGAAAGGGAAATAGTGGCGTAGATGTATCAACTTCCTAATGCTGCAAGAGAGTTTGGTGATAACGATGTCATTGCCAAGCCAAAGTTTACAGCATCAAAAAAGACAATCATCAAAAATGACATCATTGTCTTTTTACATGAAAAAGTAAGAATCCTAGAAGACGATCTTGATTCTATGTATGAGGCGTTCTTGCAAGAATCAAGAACCCACAGACAAGCTTTAGAAGACGCGTGGGATAATAACCCAAGATTATTTGCAGCATACAGTTCTATCCCAACCACAATCAAGACCGTCGAAGTCAGAAAATTCAAAACTAACATCGCCCGCATGTACAAAGTTCGAATTGGCAAATGCGAAAAACATTGGATAGCCAACTATTTTATCCATTCCGTCTACAATTCTATTAAAGAGTAAGTTTGTATATATTTATGATACTAATAATACCGTTGTTTTACAATTATTAATTTTGTTTATCAATGATAGAAAAAAGGAAGACAATAGATCTTCTACTGGTGCAAGCACTCTTTTGTAAGTAAAAACAATCTAGACTGTTTTATAAATAATATCACTAATTGAAATAAACAGGGGTAATATGGGTTTATCCCGCCAAAATAGTCAAGCAACACTACGCCACCAAGAATCTTCTTCTTCGATGTAAGCTATGTATTATGTTATGTTAAGCTATGTAATTTAAACAAGATATTATTATTTTATAGGACCAGTCTTGTTATGGACAACACTGACACCGTCACTGAAGAACAAAGGTAATTTTATAATGAGAACAAATTCTGACAACAACATATATATTATATTAAGATCAACTAACTTATGCATAATATACTAAGCCCAAGTCTTCCCCCAACATCTTACATATCGTCAATACCAACACCAACGCCTTCATCTTCATACCAACAACAAATGCCTCCACTGCAACTGCAACCACAACCAACTTTTTCTATTTCCTTCATGTCTCCTCCTAATCCCACTTCTCCCCCACCTCAACAAATAACAAGAGTGAGAAAGCGTTTAGCTTCTCCATCGTCATCTTCACAACCACCCTGCAACCCCCATCCAAGAAACAATAATCAATAGAATTTTTTTACCACTATTTAATAATATAATAAAATAATAAAAACTATATATCTATAAATAAATATTGAAACGATGGTGAATTGATGCTAGGTTATATTTGGGATTATGTTTGGATACACAATTTTCTAAAAAGAGAAAATCCTCTGCGCTGGTTTTAAATTACATCCTGAGGTAGCTGAGGTAGCTTCCCATGGTGATAGCTAACTACAAATTATACAAAATAAGAGGGGGAGGTGACATACCAATATAAGTGGTGCGAACAAATAATATTATATGGGTAGTGCGTTACAAGATAGTCAATTCCAATATATCAAACTATAGATAATAATAAAGTCCTTTCCATCAATTAATTCGATTGTTTCCTTTTTATCCAATATTCCTTTCCTTAAGATCATTCACTAATCACATACAGATATAACCGTCCTTGTAGTACTAAATCAAAACCAAGCCAAAACCAGAAACAAAATTTGATGTGTGAAAGAGAGCTCCTTTTTATTCAAAGTATTTTCTTATTACTTATATACTAAATAAAAAAGGGGTAGAGTAGAAGGAGAACAAAAGTCGATCTGTTCAAATTCACGTCACACCAATACCCAACTGCAACAGTAGACTGCTTTTCCTTTTTTAGAAGAGCGACTGAATATGGAATCTGCACAAAATGTTCGGTACCTGCTGTATATCGTCTGATTTCATAATTACTTATATATAAATGTGCTTTTATATTGTTCAATACATACATATTATCACCTTTCATGCTATTGGTATTGGGGTTTAGTTAATTATGTCTTTCGGCTGCCAAAAATAATAGTCGTTATAAAAAGAGGTGATTATACTACAATAAATAGTTTGATACAATCAAATGTTTATTACATAAAATGCTGAATGATAATATTTTTCAATGTAGGGAATAATTTAGAAACCATTCTATTCTATGTACGTCGTTTATTTTATGATGCTCATCATAGTGTGAAATGCAAAACCACTGTATAGAAATACGTATAGAAACAATAATAGTAATGCAATTTACTGATAGTTTACTTTAGTTTAAAATTGTCGTAGCCTAAAAACAATGTCACTATCATTTTCCTTTTTGAATCTTGTCACACTACATATTATAATTATGAGTCAACTTCCTGTTGCCATTCTAGTAATCATCATAGTATGTACTTTACTGTAATGACTCACATTTTATATCTCTTCTTGTAATTACATGTCATCCACATTATATACGTTATTATCATTATTAGAAAACATATAAATAGTCCTTGCTCATCAAATAATAAAGCGGTATCTTTTGAATTATATTTTTATCCTTTATTATCATTTGTTATATTCTATTACTATTGGCTAAGGTATTGATCCGCCCAATTTATTACGACAACTGGTAGTGACAGAGGTTTATGTCTGATAACAAGAACCCATACAAGAATCCTAATTTCCAAAACTATCATACAAACCCTATTGATCAATTAATCGACAAAGACGAAGAAAATTTTACTTTGACAAAACAAGAAATCACTTTTGACCCTCCGTTCCCAAGAATGAATGAAGAATTAGCAAAACAAAATGCATTGATTATGCAGGCCTTAAACGCATTATTGGAACAACAAAAAATAGATAAACCGCAAGAAAATAAATCAAAACAAAAGCCTAGTTTTAGTTTCCGCGCGCGTGTGCGTGAACCTGACACATATCATGGTGATCGCAATTTGGATGCCGCAATTGGTTGGATACGCTCTGTGGAACGTTACCTAGAAATGGTGGAATTGGAACAAACTCGTTGGATTGACTATACTGCTACCTTATTTCGGGAAGAGGATGATATGTGGTGGCGCCAACAAGAATTGTTACATGCTAATGATGACTGGGTGGACTTCAAGAAACGTTTTTTGGCGAATTTTAGTCCTCCTAATCATCGACAATTGGCTCGTGATCGTTTGGCAGCATTGGTCCAAACTGGTACTGTGGCCGACTATGTGACTCAGTTCCAAGCATCTTGGTCATCCGTACCTACGATGGGAGAAGAAGAAGCTTTGGATCGTTTTCAACGTGGTCTGCATCCTCAAATCCGATTACAAGTCATAACTCGTTTTCCTGAAACACCAGATGTAGCTATAAATTTGGCGCTAGCAGTAGAAGCTGCTCAGCAACGTAGTCAAACTATTTTGGGTGAAGCTTCTTGTTTTCCTCCCCAACTGCAACATCCAATTCAACATCAGTTGACCCCCGAATATTTACGTACCTCTGGTGTTGCCCCAATGGACCTGGATGCTATTCATACAAGAGGACCAAGACAGTGGCGCTCGTCTGGTCATGATAGTTCCAATTGGCGTTTACAAGGCAATCAACGCGAAAGTCATGATCATGACAAAGAATGCTACAATTGCAGTGGTGTTGGTCATATTGCTCGTACTTGTTCTTCGCCTCGCCGATCCAACAATCAAGGCCGTTACATTAACCAACAAGGTTGTCAAGGTCAAGGTCAAGGTCAAGGCCGGTGGTTCTAGGGAAAAGGCCAAGCGCGTCAGGATTAAAAGGAGCCCCTTCGCGCGCAATCCCATCCTTTAACCAATCCATTAATATGGTCCAGCCTGTTTCGTCCGTGGTGCCCGAAGGCGACTTGATTAATTTATCAGATGATCATAATGCAGAATTGTCGGTGTTACAACAAACTTTAGAAGAAGATAGAAAATATTTTGATTCATTATTATCAATAAAAGAAACTGATTTGCCACTGTATTTAATGTTGTGTAATGTCTGCTCTGTGAATGTTATGGTGGATTCGGGTGCAAGTGGGTGTTATGTAGCTCCACGAATTGCTGCTGGTTTATCAACTCGCTTGGTCCCAAATCGTGAAGTGGAAACGGCTGGTGGTCATGTATTGGCAATCAATCAACAAGTTACTCTACCATTGGATGCACAAGGTTATATACACCAAACTGATGCTTATATCCTTGACACCAAGTTCGATATCATCCTAGGGCGCGATTGGCTCAAGCAAGTTCAACTGATACCTGATTGGGATCTAGATACATGGAAAATTAGCAAGAATGGTCAAGATTACATCCTTCGTCCTCTCCATACTCGTCAAGTTCCTGAATTAGCTTACCTCATTTACATCGTCAAGTTCAGCATTTGGAACGCCGTAAGAGGATTGACGATATGTTTGTTTGTTATGTCCATCCCAATAATAACAATGATGGTATTGCTTTGACCCACGATGGTGAAAAACTGATGGCGGAATTTCCTGATGTCTTTCAAGACACGTTACCCGGGTTACCACCAGATCGCGGAATCGAACATATAATTGATACGGGCGATACTGCTCCTATATCTCGCCCACCATACAAAATGAGTCCCTTAGAATTAGATGAATTGAAAAGGCAGTTGAAAGAGTTGTTGGATCTACGTCTTATTCGTCCGAGTTCGTTGCCATGGGGAGCTCCCATTTTATTTGTTCGCAAGGCAGGCGATCCATCGTCCGGAACACCACCAGCATTGAGACTCTGTATTGATTATAGGGCGACTAATCGTGTGACAAAAAGGATTGACGTGCCGCTCCCACATATTGACGAGTGTCTGGAACGTCTTCATGGTATGAAATATTTCTCGAAACTTGATTTGAAGTCAGGATATCACCAGCTTAAGATCCGGGAGGAAGATGTCAAAAAAACAGCGTTCAACACACGATATGGTTCCTTTGAATGGTTGGTTTTGAGTTTTGGCCTGAAGAACTCGCCTTCTGTTTTTCAAAAATGGATGAACAAGGTCCTTGGTGATTGTCTTGATAAGTTTGCTATGGTGTATCTTGATGATATCTTGATTATGAGCCCAACTCGTGAAGACCATGAACGTCACGTTCGAGAAGTATTGTGTCGTTTCCAGGAAAACAAGATTATTGCCAATAAAAAGAAGTGCGAATTTTTCAAAACCGAGTTGGACTTTGTTGGGTATCAAGTTACTGCTGCTGGTATTCTACCTTCCAAAAAACAGGTGAAGGCGATTCAAGACTGGCCCATTTGTAAAAATGTTCAAGAGGTTCGTCAATTTATTGGTCTGGCATCGCATTTCCGCCGGTAGATTCGTGGATTCTCGTCGTTAAGTTCTGTTTTGACTGATTTAACAAAAGGAACAGGAATGAAGAAAAGAAGTATTGCGTGAACTCCAGAGTGCCAAGCCGCTTTTGATGAAATCAAGACTCGCCTGTGTGACGCTCCCATTTTAGTCGCTCCCAATCCAGAAGAACCATATGTTATTGAGGTTGACTCGTCAGATTTTGCTGTTGGTGGCGTTTTGCTACAAAAGGGGTCAGATGGTCATCTTCATCCATTGGCATATGAGTCCAAAAAGTTATCCACCGCTGAACGAAACTATCCTGCTCAAGAACGAGAATTGTTAGCGATTCTACATGCTTTACGCACTTGGCGGTGTTTTGTGGATGGTCGTCGTTACACAGTTTTTTCTGACCACCACCCACTCAAATATTTTCACACACAAACCAAGCCTACTCCACGTTTAACCCGATGGATTGCCGAATTGGAATTATATGATCCGGATATTCAGTATAAACCTGGTCGTGATAATCATGTTCCTGATCTATTATCAAGAAGGGATGGTTCTGCTTGTATCACCCAAGAACAATCTATGAAACCTGAGTTTTTATATGCTGTTCAATCCATTCAAGAATCAGATTAGCCCATGTTTTATGCATTGGATGAAGACAAATGGCCTCCTATGTATAAAGATCTCTTGAGTAAACATAAAGACAAATTTGTGGTTTGGAATCAGCAAGTTTTTCGTTTGGTGAAAAATGGTAACCAGATTCAAGAAGTCCGTTTTGTTTTATTTGTTCGTTGTGCGGATCTGGTTCAAGATTTTCACAAGTCAGTTGGTCATGCTGGTAATCTTACTGTTTTTGACCTCATGCGCAACCGTTAGTGGTGGCCGGATACGCGTTCTGATATTCAAGGTTGGTTAGCTGCTTGTCCTCCATGTCAACTTGCTGCTAATGCTGATCATAAGATCCACCATGCGCCTATGAAGCCATTGGCGGTCCCTCCTGCTTTTTCTCGTTGGCATTTGGATTTTGTCGGTGAACTACCCACAACTGTTAATGGTAATCGCTGGCTTCTTGTTGCTGTTGATTACACCACTAATTGGACCATTGCTCGTGCTGTCCCAGATGCCACTGGTGAAGCTATTGCAAACTTCATTTATGAAGAAATTGTGTTGCCTTTCTCTTGCCCCCATGAAATTTTGACTGATCGAGGAGCCAATTTTATGTCCAAAGTCTTAAATCTCTATTTGGGTCGTCTGCAAGTGAATCATTTACTTACCAGTGCCTTTCACGCAAGAACAAATTCCAAAGTTGAACGCACCAATGCTATTTTGAAACAGATGTTACGTAAATTTGCACATGGTGAAATCCATCGTTGGGACCAATTTGTCCAACCTGCCGTTTTTGCTTGTCGAGTACATAAGCATCATACTCATGGTTACAGCCCCTATTTCTTGGTTTATGGTGTTGATCCCAAATTACCTGGTGATATCCTACCTCCATTTCTACAAGTCAAAGAACAAGAACCGCAAGAATCAGCCATCGCCAAAGGTCGTGCTCGAGAGGTCCGTCAATTACGTCAAGCTCATATGTTGGCTGAACAAAAGTTAACTGCTAATGCTGCCAAGGATAAAGCCAAATGGGATGCCATACTCAAACCACAAAAATTTTCTGTTGGCGATCACGTCCTTATGCGCCATGAAAACAGGCTCAGTCTTGAATATAACTGGAAAGGCCCCTTTCAAGTACTTGCTGTCAATCTGGATACCAATGTGTATCAGTTGCAAGATTTAAATGGCCAGATCTATCGTTCCTGGGTTCATACCGATCGCCTCCGCCCAATTCATGTTAATTCGACTGTGCCCACCACTCCATGGCTTCATCCTACTGCTGTCCGTGCTGCTGCCCGTGCAGAATTAAAAGCTGCTGGTCATATTGCTATGTTGTTCGCGGACGTACAACCATCTGGGGAGGGGGTATTGTCATAGCCTAAAAACAATGTCACTATCATTTCCCTTTTTGAATCTTGTCACACTACATATTATAATTATGAGTCAACTTCCTGTTGTCATTCTAGTAATCATCATAGTATGTACTTTACTGTAATGACTCACATTTTATATCTCTTCTTGTAATTACATGTCATCCACATTATATACGTTATTATCATTATTAGAAAACATATAAATAGTCCTTGCTCATCAAATAATAAAGCGGTATCTTTTGAATTATATTTTTATCCTTTATTATCATTTGTTATATTCTATTACTATTGGCTAAGGTATTGATCCGCCCAATTTATTACGACAAAATTCGCAACACCTTTCTTCTATTCCATCACTATTATAAAATTGTTAGAAGTCATAAAAGATTTTATCTCTATTTTTTTTAATTAACTAATATTTTTTTTGCTAAACGTAATCGCTTTGTTTTTATTAGTCATTAGTACTGGTCTATACACTTCAAGAAAAGTAATGTTTATTAAAACAAGTATATTTATGCAATGAAGATTTACATTACACTTTAATTTATTTGAAATAATCATAATTTGTCAGGTATGATAATAGCAAATGATTAATTATATATATATATAATTTAAAATTGACACTATTAAATAAAGTTAAATTGATGAAACTTAGGTTGTAAATAGAAGAGAAGTTATATATATATTTTGTATCAAATATAGTATAATCATTATTGTTTTTGCATTGATTTTTGAATTGGATTTTGGACGCTAACACAGTACAGTGAAAACCACCAATATCAATTTCCACCATCTACTATCATCACATTTAATTTTAAACTATTATGATATACCCCCTTTTAGTAACAAACTATCTAATACTTTTTTTATTATTCTATTTCGAATCTTTTGCAATACCAAGGTTGTGAGATACGATGATTTTTTTTTTAAAAAAAAAGAAAAACTAAATAAAAAGCAAAAACTTACGACTAATTTTATATTTTAGAAAATATTATTATTTAAATATAACAAAATATTTGAAGATAATAGGCCTAGCAGAACAATAATAAAATCAATTATAAATAGAAACGCTTCTCAGTACCTTATAATACTTATTACAGCAGGCAGTATTACTACTGGCTTCATTATATATGTATTAAGTGCATTTTTTTTTTTAGCAATCCATGAGTTATCAAAACCAATAAGCCAGCTAACTTTTTTTTTATTGGCCGTTATAGTACTTTAATATGGCTCTCCTTATTGTAACACCAAAATTGTTAATACTCCTTCTTTTTCTTTTATTTCATAAACACATTCATTAATTAAAACCATGGAAGTAGCTAAAGAAAATACTCCCGTTTCAACTGAAGTATGTATATTAATATAAATATATTGATATTATAATATTATACTAACCAACTTTATTTTTTTATTAAAAAAAAAAAAAAGACACAGGAAAAATCTAATAAATTCAATTCAGACGAAGCAACTGCCATCATTAAAGAAGTAAATAATTTATTCTTACTTGAAATGTTCTTTATTGTTTAATCTGTATTACAACACAACATAAAAGTAATAATAAAATGTAATAATATTTATAGGTAACTGAATCAACCATTCAAGATGCTGAGTATACTCACGGTAAAGTTCCACAATGGACAAAAACCATCATTGACAGCTGTTTAAAAAGATTAAGAGCAAAGAATAAGACTTATAAATATGTTGGTAGGTTATAAATATATGTTCTTTTTTATTTGTTTATTATTATTATGTTACTTAATTGGGGTTTCTTTTATTTTAGTTACGTGTGTGATAATGCAAAGAACAGGTGCTGGTTTTTATGCTGGAAGTTCAGTATACTGGGATAATAATAATGATGGTAAAGTTTTTTTTTTCTTTTATGTTTAGATTGAAATAAGATAAATATATTAATGAATATAAAAGGGAGTGCTAGTTATAGATACGAAAGTAAATCAGTATATGCAGTTATTAATGCTTTTGGTTTAAGTGTATAATTATATTTTTATACAACAATATATCCCCCCCCTCCAAACACCATCACTATCAATCAATCAATCTATTAAACAACAATAATAATTATTATTGTTTCTTTCTTTTTTTTTTTTTTAAAAAATATATAATCTAACAAAAACAAAAACTACTACAAAAAAAAGTGATGTATATGTTTTTCTTTTTTAACTGGAGTGTGTATTAAGGAGGAGGATGAGGAGTTAAAAATTAAAAGATTATATAGAGAAATCATTAAGAGTCATTGTATCAAGATTAAATCCAAGAGAAGCAAATCCATCCTTAATTTCATCTGTTTTACTTGGTGCACTTACAACCATAATATTACATTTTCCAGGTGTAAACATATTAACAAAATATTTCTTTAAAACATGTTGTAATTCTTTCATGGTTGTTGTCTAATATTTAAATAGAAAAAAGAAGTTATTAAAATCTTTTTTCCATCCAGAAAAATGTATTACTTTTTTTTTTTTTTTTTTTTTACCTGAATAGCAGAAAGTAAAGTACGATTATAAGTAGCAGGAACTTGTTTTAATACTTGATTTACAAATGATTGTAATGCTGCACGATCCATTGTATTTTCTCTTGCTACCAAACTATAAATGACAGCACTCTTAGCACCATCTACTGCAGATGGTTCAATTTCCATCTAAAATAATTAATAGTAAGTATGTATACATTTCTTTCCTTCAGCCCCCCCCTCCATGTCATCCTTCCCCTTAGATATACCTCATTATTTGCTAATTGATCAATAACAAGTTTAGCTTGAGCAAATGCTTTAAACGCATCAGGTGATTGATAAATAGTAAAATTAATAAGAGAAGCTTCAACATCTGTACTTAAGAAACAAGAATAAGCAAGTCCTTGACCACGAATAAATTTCCAAAAGATGCCTTCCATTGTATCTAATAATTCTGCCATCACCAATAATGCAGGAATATCTGGATCTTCAAAATTCTTGGGTCCTTTTACTGATTGTAAAGAGAATGAATTTTCAATGGATGGTAAACTTACAATAGCTCCCTAATATAAAATTAATTTTATAAGTCTATTTTTTTTTAATATATATATATATATATAATGCTACTTACAATTTGACCAGGTTCTTTTCCAGAAGGACTAAGAACATCTTGTGCTAATGTAACAGGTGTTAATTCTTGACTTGAATGATTCATACGTGAACAAATCGATTCAAAAGCGGTTCGAGGTTTATTTAATTTTAAAATATTTCCAGTGACATGAATTCTCATATTATCAGGATGACATACTAATAATAATTTAATCAAAAAAATAGTTAATTATATATGTTTATATAGTGAAAAAAGAATAAAAAAAAAATACATTACATGCTTCACGATAAATAGTTAAATCACGAATAACTGAATCAGGATCATTATCAAGTTTTTGTAAAACATCTTGTAAGAAATTTGTTTGGAATAATACATTACGTGCAGCATTAGCTGACTTTGTAGAATCATATTGAAGTGCACGCATTGCTGCATTGGTCATCTATTATTTAATAATAATAATAATAATGATACTATTAATAAGTATATATAAAATAAGTATAAAATATATAACATACACTATGACCATCTCTTTTAGCTTGAGGAATATCATTTAAAATTTGATAAGCTACAATTTTTATTCTATAAATTAAAATAATATATAATTTTTTTAGTAATCCATTTTAAATAATATCTTTTATTTTCTTTTACCTTTCAGTTGTAAATTGTGTATTCCATAAAATATCTTGTAGCCATTGAATACCCTTTTGATAATTGGATTCTTCTGTTTTAAAAGTAAATACTAATAATTCACGGAATCCACTAGTAGTACCTAAACCAGCATCATATTCTACAGTATCTTCACTAAGACCTTTAACAACATCTTCATATGAAATAATTTCTCCATCACTTGTTTCAATAGGTAATGAAAAGATAGCTTTAAGTAATAATCTTGTATAAGGTAAAAGATCCGATGGTACAGAATTTGTATTAATATGAGCTGATATTTTAACAAAACGAGATTGAACATCTATTTTATATATATCAATATTAGTTAATATCATCCTAGTTTATATATATTACTATAAAATACATACGATCAAATTGAATAAATAATGGTATCTTAATACCATTATCCTTATTAACATATTCTTGAATTTTATTATTACTATAAATATATATAATATGTTAATAGAATGATCGAATTAATAAAAAAAAAAAAAAAAAGAATAAAAAACTTACATTTCAATACCATTATTTCTTGCTGTTAAAACATTAATAAAATTAATAGAAGATACTGGAGGAATAGTAAAATTTTCAAGTATGTCATTGGGTAATTCAACATCATTTTTAGTCATTGCTTCTTCAAGATTATTTTGAAGTTCTTGTAATTTTGTTTCACCAAGATCATTACGTTGTTTTTCAATACGTTGTTTTTCTTCATTGGATAATTGTTCAGCAAATTGAGCAGAAGGTTTACCAAAAAGAATAACATGAGGAGCATCAAGATACCATCTAAAATAAAATAAAATAAATTAGATAAATAAATATAATTATTTTTTACACCAAAGAACAAAATAATTACTTTTTTAATACTTCAAGCCAATCTGAAATTTGATAATTAGCCAAAATATTTAAATATTCTTGATCTTTGACAGATTCTTTAAGATCATGACCATCTTGTTTTCCATAAAGAAAATCTATATTTTAATTTAATTTAGTATAAATAAATAAATAATATATATATATATAATCTTTCTTGT
The DNA here is from genome assembly GCA_016758965.1 of Circinella minor. Lineage (NCBI taxonomy): Eukaryota > Fungi > Mucoromycota > Mucoromycetes > Mucorales > Lichtheimiaceae > Circinella > Circinella minor. The sequence continues at coordinate 20,887 of JAEPRB010000348.1, forward strand.
TCATTACCTGAAATACAAATAGCAGCAGCTGTATCATGAGCATCCGTTTCTATACCATCTAATAACTATAAATATAAATATATTAAGTTATATTATTATGATTATTTAAATCTTTTTGTTTTCATAATTTACTTACTTTAAGCATTTCTTTTTCAATAACATTCTTCATTCTATCCATATCAATATCTTTTTCTTCTATAAGACGTTGGAATGTATTCAATATCCGTTCAGGTAATCCTTCCATTTCTTCCATAGGAACATTAGATGCAGTTAACATGATAGTTGTCTTTAAATGATCAGTTGCATGAAAATCAACATCTATTATATATATAGATAGATAATGTTTATTTAGTATTCTTAATATATATATATATATATACTTTATTATTTATTATTTACCTGTACAAAGTGGATCTTCAATTTCAACAAATTCTTTTTGTAAAACTGAAACAGGAGATTCAGTTAAATAGACATCAAGTACTTCAAGTGCTTTTAATTGAAGATAATCCTAATAATAATAATAAAAAAAGTTAAAATGAATTCATTTTTTATAACAATAAATAAAGTTAAAATTACTTACATGACACATTGGACCATTCCAAGCAATTAAAACAGTACCCATCGATTCATCTTCATCAGGAAATAAAACAGTTTCCACTATATTTTCTTTTAAACTAGGAAAATTACCCGATTCAATCCATGGTCGTTGTAATGGAGGTAAAGGTCCTTTACTAATAATATTTTCTTCTACTGGTTCAAGTGATTTAAGTACTTTTTCATGATCAACTGTACCAGTAATAATTAAACATAAATTATCAGGTCGATAATAATCTCTATGATAACCACGAACTTTGTGGGAAAAAAAAAAAAAAAAGTGAATATTTTTTTATAATCATTTTCTCATTCCTTTTTTTTTTTTTTTTTTTACTTACTTTTTTCAACAGAAAGTTCACGTAATCGTTCCATTAATCCACCTGTTTCAGATCGATATCCACATCCTTCTGGAAACATAATTCTTCTCATACGAAGATGTAGTCTATCATCACCAGAATTTTGACAACCCTATTTTAATATTTTTTTTTTTTTAGTATTTTTTAAAATCTTGATGTAAAATAAATTGTATTTCTTACCTGCATTTCACTATATACAACCTATAATAATAATAATAATAAATTAGTACCAATTATCATTTAACCCTTTTTCTCTTAGTCTTTATTAATAATATTTGTAATTTGAATCACATACTCCTAATAAAAAAAAAAAAAGAAAGTAATTAATACTTTTAATATTCTATAAAATAAATAATATATATATATATATATATATACCTGCATCTTCGCCTTTTCCATTAATATGATGAACTTCGGTATAATATCCACTATCAGTTAAAGTTGGATATAAAATATGATCCACATAAATTGGAAGTAATTTTAAAAAGCCTTCGCTACCAGCCGTTGTAATAGCTTATTTATAAAATTAAAATGACCTAGATTAAGTATACATCATGTGCAATTTATTTTTCTATAACCTCCCCCACCTTTTTTTCCCTTTTTTCCCATATGATTACTTACTATAACATGTGTGATCCACATCCGTCCAAGCATTTGTACCTTGTGCTATTGCCCGATTTGCTAATGAATCCAAAACACCCTATATAAAATAATAATATTTATATATAAATTTTCTTGTCTTTTAATTTTTATAGACTTGATGATTACACATACTTTATAAGGGAATTGTTCGCTACCCAAAAACACAAGACTAGAAAAAACAAAAAAAAGATAAATTAAAAAAAATTATTAATATTATTATAAAAAAAAAAAAAAAGACTTACTGTTCAAGTGTATGTGGACATCCAAAATCATCAAAACCTTATTTTTTAAAAAAAAAGATTAATCACCGTTCTATCACTTTATTAAAAGCAATAACTAAATACTTTTTACTTACTCTCTGTGGCTAATGCAAAATATCCATTAACAAGAGGTGCTAAAAAAAGAAAATGACAAATGACAATGTTTAGTTAAATAAAATAGGGTTTTAATAAAGTATATATATATATATTACCTTCAATATCAGCAAGTGCAACAGTTAAACCTGTTTTATTACTTTTATATTTTGTAAATGTGATTCCATAATCAGTTGGTACATTACAAATCTTTTCAAAATTATTAGCCATTTTCTTTCAAAAAAAAAAAAAAAAGAAAAAGAAGAAAGAGAGAAACAAAAAAGGTACACGAATAATGTTTAAAAGAACGCGTTTAAAATATGCCGTAACATTTTTATTCAACACCGTCACGTTACATTACCAAAGATACTTCCCCCCCAAAAAAAAAAAAAAAATTCCCCGCAAGAGTTAATAAGTTTCATTTTACTATATGGCAATCACTGTAAACTAAATTATTCAAAGTTTTATTAAGAATCAAGTTAAGAGTTCTTCTTGCATAATAGATTAATATGAGATTTTGTGTTACCAATTCTTTTTTTTTTTTTGATGAAAGGTGTGATTACTTCACTTATTGATTCATGAATAATAAAGATCCCTGGTTCCTGATAAAAAAGTAACATGACATCATTCTATTTTAGCAGTAGATCTCTTTAATTATAAATTTATTCTTCATGAGATGTTGATAAATTGACTTGGCTTTTAAAAATAAATAAATATAAATAAAAACCCATAATAAAAAACCGGAATGACACATTTTCGGGAAATCCGGTTACCCCGATCCGATTCTTATTTATTTTTTTACTACTTATTTAAACTAGAAAGTATTATTATGTCAATATATTATTACTAAATGTTCGTTCTTATCAATTACAAGAATCATTTGCATATGAAAAAGTCAAAACGATGTGTTCTTTTTATTTTATTTTTCATTTGAATACGTAATAATATTGTAATATATTCACTAAAGTTGTTTTATATATAAAACACGTTTTTTTTTTACGTAGAATATATGTACCCAGAATAACGGATTTTTTATATAAAAGTTTTAACTATACACGGATTAAAGTTACATGAGTATAAAACAAAAAGGATTAGTATGTGGCGTTCTATTTAATATAAATATCATCTTGGATCTTCAAAAATAATATATGTATAATTATTAAAGGACCCACTCTTGGGAAAAAAAAAAAAGCCATACGTATGGACTCATCTTATTTTTTTTTTTACATAATAAATAATCATATATTTATTATTAAAAGAACAAAAAAAAAAAGATACGTACTTAGAATCTTAAGATATATATATATATACATGTGATGAAATACCGCATTTAATAGAAACATATAATAACCTATACAATATATTTAAAACAAGGGTCCCCACATAAAGTAAATAGTTTAAAATATCTTTTATATAATGTTATGATAAAAAACCTACTCCAAGAATTTATCATTTTATAATTGTTGACACTTTGTTTTAGTAATACAAGAAAAAAAAACAGATAGGGCCTGTTGTTACAGGGAAAAAGGCGGGTTTATATAGAAAAAGTATAAGAATGAATAAAGAAAAGAGATCTGCGTGTTGTATAGAAATAGAAGGAGAGGAAAAGGAGAGAGGACTAAAATTACAAACAAACCATTTTTAAATGATAAAAGTAAAAAAAAAAAAAGAAAAAAAAAGAACCAGCTTGATTATAGAAAAAAAGAATTATAAAGAAACCAGGATAATTCATTGTTATATATTATTTCGTCATACGTCGTTGTCCATTAATATCGTTATATATTGTTTATAATTAATCGTCAATCGTTTTTATGTTTTTTATCCATTCGTATGTTGTTTTTTTTTTAAAAAAAAATAATAATAATAATAATATATAACGTTGTTATTCGATTTTATTGTTCATTTTTAATGGGCTTGGGAGTGATGGCTGCTACAGGGGATGTAGTACTAGGTTTTTCTTGTCTTTTGTGAGTACCATGTACTTTAGGCTTTACGGTACTAGAAACAGGCATTGGACGACAAGTAGTTGTCATCTTATCATCTTCATCGGGATAAGCAACACACATGACACGTACAGGTTTGTCATTATGTTTTCCACCAGAAGAAGGTGTAGGAGTAGGTACAGTTTTAATAACAGAAGATGGAAGAGTAGCGGTAGGTTTAACCTTTTCATGATGATGAACAGATTTAGAAGCTGAGGCTGAAGGAACAGGTTTCTTATGGCTTGCACTAGCACTTGCACTTGCTGAAGCACTACCACTTTGATTAGGAGTACCCTTAACGATTGAAAAGTAACCTATGTATTAAAAGAAATTTATTATAATTATTTTCTTATTTATTTGTTATTATTTCTTTAATTTTATTTTACCAGCAAATCCAATATCAGCAGAATGAGGACCCATTTCAAGAACACTAAAATAATAATATTAGTTTCATCTTTTATATATAAAAAAAGATATAAAAATATATATGATTTCAACATACTATTTGGGATTAGGTTTGATATTCTCTGGAATTTTCCATTTGTAAATACCACTCTTTGCATCAACAGAATTTTCAATGACTTCATCAATAAGTAAAGCTTGAGCAGGACCTGAAGCTAAAGCAATCATTACTTTATCAACTGAAGCATCTTCTGCAAGTTTCCTATTATAATTATTATAATTATTATTATTATTTATTTATTATTATTTTTTTTTTTATAAAGAAACCAACCACTTGATCTCGACTGTTTCGCCAGCTTTAAATTCATCATTAGTTTTCGGACTTAAGATAGTAACCGAGGCCGCCTGGGCCAATTGAAACAAAACAAAGGATAGGAAGGTGATAATAAATGCTTTAAGCATAATGGTTTTTTTTTTTAAAGAAATATATAAATGAAAGGAAAGGGGTGGGGGGGGGTTATTTATTTGTTATAAAAAAAAAAAAGAAAACAAGACTATATAAAAATAAAATAAAAAAAAGTCGTTGTTTAGTTTTTCTTAAAAATAATATAAAAAAGAGAAAAAAAGGCGTTAAAGAAAATGTTTAATAGAAGAAAAAGCATTATAAAGGGTAAAAATTTTCATTCTCCACTTAATCAACTTTGTGATACCTAAAAAAGAAAATTTATTATTGTAACACGTTGTAATTCTTTAGTTGTGTTTTTTTTTTTTAACTTTTATTTTTAGTTGATATCTTAAAAAGGGCTCGCCCATCCATCCTTTTACTCTTATATATAATAAACTTTATACATAATAATAATTCATTCATATATATTAAAGAAATTATTAAGAGTAGGGAAAATAATCCTTAATTATAGTTACTTATTGTTGTTACATCATATTCAAAAAAATACTAACTCATTTTTAACTGGGGAAGATAATACTAAAAAAGAAAAAGAATTCTCTTTTTTTTTTTTTATAAGATGATTTTTATTTATTTATTCTGGGGTAACGTACGTATCTCTCGCTCTTGTGATTAGATGTATTACTATTTAACTATTAAATCATTTGTTATCATTTCATTATCAACTGAAAAAATAATAATTTTTTTTTTTTGATGCCTTGGCAAAGTCAATTATCGCCACAAACTACTCTTAATTTATAATATAACTTACTAGGATCTATAGGTATAACATTTTAATGATATATTTTCTATTTTATTTTTTTTCATATATATATATAAACATCTTTATATTTTATTTTTTTTTGTTTCAAATTTAATTAATATCCTTTTATTTTCCCTCCGATATATTTTCATCATGCATTTGATTACTCTTTTTGTCACTGGATTTGTTACTTTGGTTTCGATTGGTGGTATTGATTATATTTCAGCAAAATGTACTTGTGATTATACATTAAATAATGGATGTCTTGATCGTTGTAGTAAGTTTATTATTACTATGTATTATCTTATTACTTACGCAAAAATTAATGGTTAATATATTCATTTTATCAAATTATTTTTATATTAGTAAATGAAGCTCGTTCTTGTATTAATACTTGTAATACCAATAAAGCGGAATCATTATTAAACAATAATGATTATGATAATGATATCAGTTATTGTCATACAGAATGTCTTCATACTTACTGGCCAGAAATTCAAGATACAGTACAAGAACATACCAATGTTGAAGAAGGATTAGAATATCAAAAAATAAAAGAAACTGAAGAAGAACAGAAAATAAACAATATGATGTTAGTAGTAAAAGAACAACAAGAAGACACCAATAATGTTGATATTCAACAACAATTAGAACATCAAGAGGATGAGAAAGAAGAGGATAATGAAGAAGATGATGATGCAGATGGTGAAAAAGAACGTGACAACAAAATGATGATCGAGCAACACCAAGAAAATACTAATCTAGATATTAAGCAAGATAATAAAGAAGAAGATGATGAGGAGGAGGAAGAAGACAAAGATCCAATCGAAGCAAATGAAGTTGTCAATACTAATTTTGATTATGAAGAAGAAGAAGAACAAAAAACCAACAACGAGATGATGGTTGAGCAACAACAAGAAGAAAGTAATGTAGATATTAAGCAAGATAATAAAGAAGAAGAAGAAGACAAAGAAGAAATTAACACTAATTATGATTATGAAGAAGACGACAAAGAAGAAATCAATACTAATTATGATTATGAAGAAGAAGACAAAGAAGAAATCAACACTAATTATGATAATGATTATGAAGAAGAAGAAGACTCCGAAACAGATAGTAAAATGCGATTAAATTATGATGCCACCTATCAAGATAAACTTGTCGCTCAATCTGGAAAAAAAGAAGTTAGTATTGAAGAAGAAGAAGAAGAAGAAGAAGATGAAGACGATGACGACCAAATAGAATCAGAAACAAATAGTAAAATCCAATTGAACTATGGTGCCACTTATCAAGATAAGGTTGCTGCTCAATCTGAGGAAGAAGAAGAAGAAGAAGAAGAAGAATCTATCGATGGCATTGATACTGATTATATCAATAAAGAAACCAACGTAGAAGAAGAAGAACAACAACAGCATCGAAACCTCGTTCTTGCCGTTACATCATCTTCAAACAGCGAGGACAATGATGTTACACAAGGTGAAACTGTTCGACAAGCAGCATTGAATGATGATTCTGTTTCTGATCCTTATTATGACGAAGATGATGATGATGAAGAAGAAGAAGATGAGGATGATGAGGAAGAAGATGATGGTGCTAACACTGTTAACTATTCCACTACAACCATAAATAGTCCATCTTCTCTCCGTACTGTTACTGGTAATATAGTTATAATGAATTAAATCAAGTGAAAATGAAACTAATGTCAACATTTTTTTGTATTTTTTTGCTAGCATATACAACCATGACAAGTCATGTTACTGTCATACCTAATGGTGAACCCATTTCTACTAGTAATCTTTCCAATGCTGCTATTTCATCTGATATTAGTGGTGCCACAACTACTATGCAAACATCTGTTGCTACAATTGTTACTTTAATGGCATTGATGTGTGCTTATTTTATTATCTAAACTTCTATCACCTAATATTTTATATACTTATTGAATATGTACGTAGCTAAACATATTTCCAATCTTTTAATTCATACGTATTTTCTTTTGATTTTCTCCTTAACCTTTTTAGATACACTTGTTGTTATATATTATTATTATTATTATTATTATTGTTTTTACAAATAAACAAAAACCATCATTTCATAATAAAAATGAAATTCTATTTAATATTTTTTTTTTAAGTGTATTTTTTTTTCTTTTTTGGTATATTAATATTAAACTCTTTTTTTCTCTTCTGCTTCCTTGTGAGATTCTAATTCAGCTTTAGCATTTTTACGTTTTTGTCTTTCTTCATATAATACTCGGTTTTGAATAATTCGATCAATGATTCCTTCAGTAGTAAGAGTTGAATTGGGATTTTCAATTTCCTTATATAATCCACGTTCTTTTGCCAACTAAATAATAAGTAAGAAAGTGGATGAGAAATACGTAGAAAATAGTTTTCTTTTTAAAAATAAAAGATATATTTATTTACCTTGTATGGATCTTTTCCATCTAAATCAAGCTCAGTATGTGTATTACTATGACCAACAATATGAACGTGATATTCTTTTGTTAAAATATCTTCAGTAACACTATAAGGTGCACCAATAATAACTTCATCAACGTACTAAAAAAGAAAATATATAAGACTTATTTAATATTCATTTACCAAGTAAATACATAAATGTTGTTGTTGTTTTATTTTTTTACTTACACGACAAGCTAAAACACTAAGTGCACGTTCATGAAGATTCATTAATGGATAATTAGAACCTTTAATAGCATTGACAGTCTATATATTCATTATAAAATTATTTAATCTTTCTCTCCAAATATATATAAATATTTGCTTATCTCTTTTCTTCAATATGAATATTAATATTAATATATATATACCTGATCATCATGTACACCAACAATCAAAAAATCACCTAAAGCTTTGGCTCTTTTTAAGAATTCAATATGTCCAATATGAAATAAATCAAAAGTACCATCTACATAAACAATACGATCTGTTTCTTTAGGTTCACGACCTTCAGAGAATTGAACAATACGTTTTGATGTAGGTAAGAAATGAGAAACTGTTGTTCTTTGGTTTGGTTTCTTTTTTCCTCCAACAGTACTAAAAGATCCAAGATCTTGAGGATTGACATTGGAAATAGAAGATTCTCCTCGTTTATGATGATCACGCGTCATTAATAACATACGACCCACAAGTTCTGTTGTTGAAACACCTTGAGTTCGTTTACATTCACGATAAAGTCCTGCATCCTTCACAGCTTGATAACAATCTGTACCATCCGCCATAGTTGTAATATCATCCCCATGAACACAAAAATCAATATCATATTCACGAAGAATTTCAACAGTTGTATTATAAGGTGCATTAGGTACAACTTGATCTACCCATTTACATGCTGCAACAGCGGCATATCTTTTTTTTTTTTTTTTTATCAAAAAGTTAGATATATTATTAATCAATTGATCCTTACTTTTTATTTTTCCTCATACCTTTCAGTTTCAGACAATACAGGTGGTCTAATTTTTTTTTTTTTAAAAAAAAAGGTAGTTAGCAATGGTCTTAATAAATAAGAAAGAGAGACAAGTTTATTTATTACCCTTTGTTTTTAGCAATCTCGGCATCGGAATGAACTCCTACTACAAGAACATCACCCATTGCTTTAGCCTAGTAAAAAAAAAAAAAAAAGAAAGAAAAACTTATTGTTTGGATGTCACTGTATTATTATAATCACTAATAACTTAAATATTATCTTACTTGACGAAGAGCATTGGCATGACCATAATGCATCATGTCAAAACAACCATCGACCCAAACTCTATTTTTTTTTTATATTAGTATTGTATAACGTTGATAAGCATATTTTGTGTAATATAAAAGTGTTGTATGAAATGTTAATAATTATGTATATATACCTAACAGGTTTTTTAATAGTAGTAGTATCTTGACTCATGATTGAATTTTAAGAACCAGTAGTATGATTTGTTTAAAAAAAAAAAAGTAATGCGTAAGAGGAACGTAACTGACAAGTTTCAAAAAAACTAAGGGGAACTTTTTTTAAAAAAAAAAAAAATCCTCAACAAGTTTTTAAAGTACCCTGTTTTTTTTTTTTTGGAAATAAATTATTTTATTATTGATACATTATCATTTTTTACTGTTGAATTTAATGAACTACTATCATTATTATTACTATCATTATTATTATCATTATTATTATTATTGTTATCATTATTATTGTTAATATTTCTTGTAGAAGAAGCTGAAAAATTCTTCCATCTTATTAAACTAGGATCAATTCTCTTGTTAAGCCTTAAATGATGTTCTTTTATAGCATTTTCTAGCATATCATTATTAATACACACTTGAATAGCAGTAGTATGTGTAGAAGTAGAAGTAACACCATTATTATGATGATGATGTAATGTTGATTCTTCTTCTTCTCCTTGTTGTTGTTGTTGATTGTTATTTTTTATCTTGCGATATTTTAACATATTTAACCATGTTAAAGTATCAATAACATCATCCATATGAATAGTCGTTCGTTTACTTAATTCTTGAATCGTTAACTGACCACGAAAATCTCGTAATGCTACAATTAAAGTAGAAGCCCAATAAGATCGATAACCAAGTTCTCCTAATGAAGAAAGTGGTTTTTCTGGTGATCCAATAATTCCTTGATGTTTGGATATTTCATAACCTTTTTTAAAAAAATTAATATTCTTTTTTTTTTATTCTCGATTCCCATCATCCATTTATTATTACTTACTTAATTCTATTAACAAACGACCATATCCTTTTCGTTGTTGAGATGGTAATACCATAATACATGCCAAATTATAATTATCATATGATATTTTTTCCTTTAAAATAAAATAATCATTAATAATAATAATAATAATAATAATAAAGAACAAAAATAAATAATAAGAGAGGTAGAGCTGATAATATTAATTTTTTTTTTTTATTTTCTTTAATAAATATATATATATATATATATACCTTTGAAAAATAACCAACAAATAAATCCAATGTACGATCTTGTTCAGTTAATACATAAAATGTAAAACCTTCAACATCGTAATATAATGTTTTCGTTTCCAAAAACAATTTTGACATTAAACAAAGATTTTGACAATATAACTTTAAATTTTTTGTTTTTGTTTTTGTTTTTTTTTTTGGTTGTTGTTGTTATTATTATTAAATTTCTAAATGAGTGAGTGTGATTTGATTTCTGATTTCTGATATATTATATTATATTATATATTTTAATACATTACTTTATGTTCACGTCCATCTATTTCATATATTTTAATATTATCTTGTTGATAAATAATTTGTCCTGGAGGTTTTCGTCGTTTACAATGTAACTAGATAATAATAATAGATTTGGAAATAAGATTTTAATAATAGAAATCACACAGCTTACTCTTTTTTTTATTTTTATTTTTATTTTATCCACACACCCCGCCCAGTTACCTTATGTGCTCGTAATTGACTATCATCCACAGTATATTTTAAACAATGTTCACAAATAAATAATTCTTCAACTTTATCACCATATTCACTTGGATAAGGTGAATAATACCATGTACCAATCTGGTAACGACCATATATAATTTTTTCTATATTTCTTGGTCTTTCTACTGATGTATCTTGTATTGAAGGACTTGCTGTACGACGTATGGTCGTTTCTGTTATCTTTTTTCCCCCACCAACACCACCCAAAAAAAAAAAAAAAAAAATTAATATTCTTTAGTTTCCTTTTTATTATTATTATTATTATTATTACCTTGGGAACTTTAACATCATGAGGATGTTCCTCTTCTTCTAAAGGTGTTTTTCGTTTTCGATTAGATTGTTTCGTATTATTATTATTTGTTTCCATGGTTTTTACTTTTGGTGTTGTTGTGGAAATGGAATCTGTCACTGATATATATATATATATATATATATATATATATATATAAAGACATTGTGTTACTTTAAACCTTTTTTTTTTTTGGACCTTGTGCAACCCTGATTTTTATTTTTTTATTTTTTACCTTGTTTCTGTATTAAAGAAGGGGGTAATAAGAGTGATTGCGTTTCGATCGGAACATCTTTAGGTCGTGGTAATAATAATCTTGGTTTTTTTTCGTTTGTAACAGTTTTAATTGGTACTATAAATATGAATATATAATGTTTTATAATGTTTTTTTTTTTTTTAAAAAAAAAAAGCCGTTCAAATCCCCGGGTTAAAAAAAAAAACTCCATTATTAAAGAATCCTTTTTTACCTTCTTGATGTGTTAAAATGTCGTTATTTTTTAATAAAGCCGATTGATTGTTATTATTATTATTATTATTAGGATTGAGAAGCACTTTATTATTTTGAGTAGTTGTTGGTTGAGATGAATTATGATTACTCATTAAAAAAAAAAAAAAAAAAAAAAAAAAAAAAAAAAAAATACAAGCACTAATAATATATTTCTTATAGTGTGTTTTAAAAAAAAAAAACCCATTCGTTTGGTCTCATCTTTTTTTTTTTTTTACATAATAAATAATCATATATTTATTATTAAAAAAACAAAAAAAAAAAGATACGTACTTAGAATCTTAAGATATATATATATATACATGTGATGAAATACCGCATTTAATAGAAACATATAATA
>JAEPRB010000349.1:0-28314 GCA_016758965.1 Circinella minor
ATAATTGTCATCTGTTTGATAATCCCCATTTCCATCCTCTCCGACTTCTTGCTCACCAACAACAGGTGGCATATCGCCATAATCAAAATCGATGTAATCGCTGTCATCATAGTTGGTTACCAATGGATTCAATTATTACATCATCCTCATTTAGTTGATTTACATCAAGTATTACAAGATGCTTCAAATGTTTATTTTGTTATGGAATATATGGAAGGAGGTGAATTATTTCAAATACTTTCTCAACGTGGAAAATTACCTGAAGATGAAGCAAGGCATTTATTTCGGCAATTGACAACTGCATTAAATTGGTGTCATGCACATCACATTTGGTATTTTTTATTTTTTATTTATTATTATTTACTAAACACTCTATATAAACAAAGTCATTGATTTTAATATATATTATATTATATTATATTATATTATATTATAAAAGTCATAGAGATTTAAAACCAGAAAATATCTTGCTGGACAAGGAACAAAAACATGTAAAACTTGCAGATTTTGGTATGGCCACTATTCAATCCACTGATAATTTTCTTCAAACAAGTTGTGGGTAAGTTTATATATAACCAATCTATTATTTCTTTTCTTTTCTTTTCTTTTCTTTTTTGATTTTTAATCATTTGATATATATTTATTATATATTTTCTTTTAGATCCCCCCATTATGCAAGTCCAGAAATAGTCAAGGTAAAAAAAAAAAAAAGTTATTTTTCCCCCCCTTCTATTTTCAACCACATATTTGTTTTGATTATTTAACAAAACCTTTTATCTAATATTATCAAAACTCTCTCCCCCCCCCTCCTCCAAAAAAAATGGCATCTTTTTTTTTTTTTTGACATATTTACTTTTTTAGGGTAAACATTATTATGGTCCAACAACTGATGTATGGTCTTGTGGAGTTATTCTTTATGCCATGTTAACAGGTCATTTACCCTTTGATGATGATAATGTGAGTCGTTTATTATCAAAAATTAAATCGGGTAGATATATTCCTTTACCTTCTCATATATCAAGAGAAGCAAAAGATCTTATTAAAAATATGTTGGTGGTGGATCCATCCAAACGTATCACTGTAAGTTAAAAGAAAGAAAAAAAAAAGAGGGGGGGGGGGAAAGTAGGGCGGGTTTAAAGAGAATTATAATGTTTTCTTTTGAGAGGTGGGGGGGGAGGGTTATTAGGGATGATAGGAAAAAAGGCAACGGATTTTTTTTTATGATAACGAACGAAAAATAAGGAGAAAAAAAAAAAAAAGACTTTATTTTATTTATTTTTCCTTTTTTGTGATTTTTTTTTTTTGTGTGTGTAAAAAAGTGGGATATGAATGTAGGATTGATAACATATATATAAAAAAAAAAAGATGAATAATAAATAATCCCCCATTTTATATGATAGCTTGATGCTGTTCTGGCTCATCCTTGGTTGACAAATAAATCATTCTTAGGTTCCGACCTACGTTTTCCTGATAGTTTACCACTTTATTCAAAACCACATGATCATCTCCTGCATGATCAACAAAATATAGATTTAAAACAACCAATCATTTCAAATTCAATGGATTTAGATGGTCGAATATGGGAAACTCTTAAAGTATTATGGCGAGATTGTAGTCAAGAAGATTTGATATCTGCACTTCGAATGGATGGGTAAAAAAAAAACTTTATTTTTTTATGCATTCTATGTTAACAACTTGTTATTAAAAACTTACTTTTTTTTATGATAGATCCAATGTACCCAAACTTACATGTCGATTATTACAACAACGTGCGTGGCGTCAGGAGAATGGTAATTGTTTTTGTTCAATTCTCCTAAAGATTATTGTTTTTATGAAAACCGAGAAATGACTAATATATATATATTCTCGGGGTTGTATATTTATAGGTCAAAACATAAATAACATGACAGCAGCAAATCGTAATAACAGCAGCAATGTTATGCATTCGTCAACAACAACAACAACAACTTCTCCATTAAGTGAAGATAATGGATCTTCTATTGCTCCAATGACACCTCCTTTAACTCCACAATGTAATCGACATTATCGACCCTATGAAGATTGTTGTAATAATTCAATGCGTGATTCTACAATAGATACAATGAATCGAACAATGACAGATATACCCTCTACACCTAAAAGTATTCCTACTTTTGATTTAAATCTTTCATGGCATTCTGAAATTCATCCTGTTGAAGTATTTAAAAAAAGATTCTTGTAAGTTTTTTTTTTTTTTTTTTTATATTTTAAAAGACCCATTTATTTGTATTTCTATGCTAACATAGTTTAATGATGAATAGTAATGAACATCAACAAGAAAAAAAACCTTCTCATCGACATACATTAAGTTTAGATAGAAGACCTATCATTTGTTCTAATTGTAATAATCAACGACAATCGAGTATGAGTAGTACAACAACAACAACAACAACAACATCTTCTTCTTCCTCCTCTTCATCCACAACAACAGAAGAAGATATATTAACAAATAAACCAGTAGATCCAGTTTTAGTTCGATTTGCTCATGTTCAAACAACAACGATTGTAGGTGAATCGAATGCACAAGATCAATTAAAAAAATTACAACAACAACAACAACAACAACAACAAAAACCTATTCATCTTACCCCATTTTATTCTTCTTCCTCTTCTTTATTATCATCCGCATTAAAAAAACAACCACAACAACAACAACAACAACAACAACAACAACAACAAGAAAAATCCAATTGGTTTCATTCAACATGGCATTGGTGTCAAGATTTATTTATAAATCATCATTCAACGCATCGATATAAACAAAACAAAGTATTTTCATTTGAAAGATTAGCAAAACATGAATGTGAAGCAGCAGGAAAATTACATCAACTTTTAGAAGAACATTTTAATGGGAAATTAAGTGGTCGAATTTATCCTACAGGTCAAATTGTTTGGAGTGGTTCTTTAATTTTTGGTAAAGTCTTTTTTACTCTTTTCAACCCTACTTTATCTTTCAATACCTTTCAATCCAGTCCAAAAAGTAAAATAAAAATAGTGTTAAAACTAACATTCTTTTTTATTTTTATAGAACAACAACAAAAACGAAATAATAATAGTCCTATTACTGGTACTGGTACAAGTAATAATAATAATAATAATAATAATGATAATATACAAGAAAAAGAACAATCGATTCAATTTCTATGTCATATTAATCCAACTTATTCAACTAAAACAATGGATGATCGAGTTAAAATTAATTTTGTTTTAATAGAAGGTAAAAAACTATTTTTATTATTCCTCCTCCCCCCCCCTCTCCTTCCCCCCCCTTCTTTACTTTCCCTCAACACACACACACATACACACATATATATACATGTATTAGAGATATTTAATAAATAGATGTATTTTTATTAGGTGATTCTCAAGTAATGGAATCTGCTATTCGACAATTATTACAAATTTGGAATACTTATGAACGAGATGCTAAAACAGTAGCTGAAGCCAATGGCTGGTTATAATCCCACCCCCCCCCTTTCTTATTATTATTATTTTTTTCTTTTTAATATAAGTATATTACGTATCACTTGAAGCCTTCTTTTTTATTATTATTACATATAATTAATATTACTACAAATTATGATTTATTCTTTTCTTTTTTAATATACATATATATATATATTCTCTCTCTCTCTCTCTCTCATAACTCATAACACTTAATATACACTTTACATTTTACACTTTACATTTTACATATCTATATATACGTATATCCTTCTTTTTTTTTTTCGTGTAAAATTAGTTTTTTTTTTTTTTTTATATGTTTATGCATCATCATTATCATATATATATATATATATACCATCATTATTACTAAATAATAATTTACAGTAGATGACATATAAAAAAAAAGATTTTTCTATTTTATGTATCATCATTATATACATTACATATTTTTAATACAAAAAAAAAAAAAAATGTATATATATAGAATTTATTTCAATTTATACAAATTAAAGTTACAAGGAGGAGTGCGTAAGAAGGGGGGGGGGAGAGGTGTGAAAAAAAGATTAGAGTGAGCTATACGTAAGTATAAAGTTTTTAAATGATTTAATAATACATACGTATCTATATTTAAATCATCATAATCCAAGAAGATAATAATAATATAAAAGGATAACAATAAATTAATTGAATATTATTATTCTTTTTGTTATTGGATGATGGATCCAAAGAAGATAAAAAAAACCAAGAAGTAGTAGTAGTAGCTTCACTTTTTTGAACCAAAAAACCTTCTTGTGCTTTATCAGAATGATCCCCTAAGTCACCCCAAGGCATAGTTAATCTTGTAATATTATAAGGTTGATTATGTACATTGGCTAAATGATTAGCTGAAGCCAAATAAGTATCATTTTTATAAACAATATAAGCTTGTTCCAAAACTTGAACGAATAAAGCCGTTGCATCAAATCCAGCCATATTGTGAAATGGCCACAGGGTTTCATTAAAAGCATAAGGTAATAAGAAATCCAAAGCGAGTTGAATACTTTTATGATCCATCGTTTCATATTCAAATAAATTAGGTGCATTCGGTATACGTGTTCCCATATGACCCAAAGTGAAATAAGCTTGAAGATTAAATATACAATAAAACCATGAATCAACACGGGCTGTTTCCATATATTGTTCTCCAGAAATTAATATTTGAGGTGCAATACGTGTTACCGATGCATTAGCAATGACTTGACGTGCTAATTCAGTCTTGTTTAAAAATAAATAAATAGATGTACGTTGAACATCATAAAAAGTACCATGGTTATTATGAGCTTCCATTTCATGAATACCATTAGGGGATTGGGTTAACCAAATCATATATTTTGCAAACCAATAACGAAGATGAGCATTGATTTTTTGTTTCTTGTTTCTCTTTTGCCATATATCACTGTATTGTAAAATAGAAATAGAATCCAATAATTCATGCACCACATGAAAATCAATCACACCTTTGGCACGACCTGTCTTGTATCCACGTATTAAAGAAGCAAATTGTAAATGAGGATTCATACGAAAATTGGGATCCACAAACCATTCATAAACACGTTGTGTCGCTCGTTCAGCATACGTTTCATTATCAAAATAATGATAGCCTAGAGATAAAAAATGGACATGACGAACCAATTCACGAAACATGGTATAATCGGGTACCTTGTCAATTTCAGGATTCGTTCTACCATCTTGACGTATATAGGGCATACCATTGGGTTGTGATGTATTGGGCCAAAAATATCTTGCTAAAGACATATAATCATGTTTATCATTTCCACCTGGCACGGCAATGGTTTTATTAACCACACTAAAAATAGTATGATTGGTAACGTATCGATCAGCTTTCTTTTTTAAAAACCATAAAGCATGTTGTAATCCACGATCATAATCATGCATATGTTGTTTATTGATACGTAATATATCTGGATCTATGGCAATAAATGGGAATGGCTCATTGGATATTGTATCGGGTGGATCACTGGCTTTAGGTAATGGATATTCCCATCCTTCTAAATCAGATTTCATTAATGTCATACTTGTATCATCATCCAAGGATATATCCCCTTGAAGTTCTCCATCCTCTTCTTTTGTGTTGTTAATACTACTACTCTTGACACCATATAGAAGTATACATAGAATCCATAGAGACGTATAATAAACAAATAAATGTTTCATTTTGGTTTGTTTTCTTGAAAAATAATAATAAAAATAATAAAAAAATAAACAAATATCTTTTTTTAATACAGAAACATAAACAAAAAAAAAAAAAAAAATATTATTATTACTGTTATATATCATTCATTCATATCTCTGAATAATATAAAATTATTCACCGAGTTGGAAAAAAAAAAAAAAAAAAAAAAAAAACCCCATGTTTCAAAACAAGATGGTATCCATTATTATTATTATTATTATTATTATTTTGCTTCTTTTTTTCTGAATTGGTATATCAATTATAATTGTACTATATGAACAAAAGAAAGCACCCGGAGGGGATTATAGGGAAACTTGGGAATCACTATTGTATTTACAGAATAGAATTGGAAATATACTAAAAAAAAAGCATGGTTACTATTTTTAATTGTTCCTACAAATGCATTACTTTTCATAATAAGAATAAGAATAAAAAACTTACTATCACAATATTTTGATCATCACCATGAATATTTAATTTTTGTTCCAAGAACCTTCTTCCACGACGTTCATTCAATGTCATACCATCTGTTGTACTACTTTCATCATCCGATTCTTCATCTTCTGATTTTATTTGTTGTTGTTGTTGTTGAAGATGATGTGCTTCAAAAAAAGAAGAAGAGGAAGAAGATCGTGTTAAATCTTTTGTTACTGTTACTGATGATGAAGATGATATGGGTGGTAATAGAACTTTAGTATCCGTATCAGTTATTGTTGTTGTTGTTGGTGCAGTCATATCATTCGTTACTGTATTAAATGATTCATTGGATTGATTATGATTATTATCTTCTCGTTCTTCTATTCGTCGTAAATAACTCATGATACGTCGTACACTCCATTTCTTTCCAAGTCCACTTCCTTCAGAAGAAGAGGAATCCCAATAATCACTATTTTTTCTATTATTGTTATTGTTATTAAAATCTTGTTTCATCATGGTAGTAAATGATGAGGATGAGGACGATGAAAAATGTTTTGTTTCAAGGGTATTGTACATGTGATGATATACATATGCTTTTAAAGCCATTGACATAAAAATAGTTTGTAAATAAGCAAAGAGAGATCCATCTGACTAATAATAATAAAAAAAAAATTGCAATGTAAATGAATTGGATTATATCCACTGTACCCCTCCTCCCTCTCCCCCCCCTTTTTTTTTTTTAAAAAAAAAAAAAAAACTTACAGTAAAATATTTTAAACGATCCATAATTTGATTAATCCAATAACCATCCAAATAAAGTGGACTTGTAATAAGATTAGGATGTTGTTCATTAGATATATCCAAACAACTGATATCCAATTTATAAATACTTGTATCCATTTTATTTTTAGCTATACCCACTAATTTAATGGAATCCAATTCAACATCGGTTAATATTAATGATTTATCTTTATGATTTTCTTCAAACCATTCATGAATTAATTCATTCTTATTCTCTTGTTGTTTTATTTTAGGTTGACTTGGAATAAATATAGAAAGTGATCGAATCGTATTTTTAACACGTCTAAAATTTTTTTTTTTTTTAATAAGAGAGAGTTTATTAGTCATCCACAAAGCCAAATAGTACATAGTACATAGAATTTTTTAAAAAAAAGAACTCCAGAACTTACTGTTTACTAGATTCATCACTCATGACAACAACAGGTCGACCTGTCAAAAGAGCAAATATCAAATGAGGTAATGTATCACCTAATTTTTCAAGTGTTTCAATATGATACCTATCCAAACTTTGAATATCATCATGATGCCAAAGTATAGTATGAATTTGATGAATAGGTAAATTTTCTTCTTCTTTTTCATTTTCATCCATAGTATCACCCTGATTTATATTATTATTATTATTATAATCCATCATAGGTCCTGTTAATTCTTGTTGTTGTTGTTGTTGCGTTGTTATAATAGAATGAGGTATCAATGATTGTTTTCTAGGGGATGGATTTTTCATATTTGTTATAAATGTTCCACCGATTAAAAGAACACCGGAAGGGGGTTGTAAATACATTTCTTCATCTTCAATTAAATCCAATATTTCACTACTAAATCCAAAATCATGCGTCATTTCTGTCATACTTTTAATTGCTTCGGAATACATATCTTCATTCATTGTATTTGCAAAAAATCTTGATTTTAATTCACTATGATTATTATTTTCATTGAGAAAGGTAGTTCGTGATGGTTCAATCGTGGATACGAATGGTATAACAGTGGTTGGTAAATGGTTGATTCGTTTGGTTGTTGTTGTTGTTGTTGTTGTTGTCTTACAATGATGTTGTTTAGGTTCTTGACATAATTGTGCGAGTGATCTTAATTTACGTTCAAAATGAGATACTGGATGTAATGTATCTACAAACTTGGGCTATCCAAAAAAAAAAATAAAAAATAAAAAACGATTAAGATTTCATTAAAAATTTATAATAACTATATAATAATTTACCTCATAATCACTTTCAGGTTCTTCAAATAAATTTTGATCCTCATGACTTTGAGGTATTAAAGCTAATAATGGAAATACCAATGAGGATGATTCATTCCCTTCTTGTTGTCTCATTGTATTATCATTGGCTATTTCAGGTAATGAAACACTTGTAGGTGTCACTGGTGTTGTTGTTGTTGTTGTTGTTAAAAATCCATCAGATGTTTTTCTTGAAGATCCTGTCCTTGTTGTTGTTGTTGTTGAACTATAATAATCTGATAATAATTCATTGGTAGATTCATGTACCAATTGAATTAGATAAGATTCAACAGAATCAATCATTAATCTGGTGACAGTAATAGCTTGTTCCATCGCTTCTACTGAAATATGACATTGTTGTTTTTCTTCATTATCCGATAAAACTCTTTTTTGTGTGTATTCTAAATCCATCAATCGATATTTTAAATCCATTGCAAAATTTGAAAAATTCCCTTTTTTCATTAATCGTGAAACCTTTTTTTTTTAAAAAAAAAAACTATTAATGACTTTGTAATCTATAAGGTAAAGAAGAAGAAGAGAGAGAGAGAAAGAATTATACCTCATTAAATCGTTCAATAAAATCTTCAAAACGCCAAACAATCTTTTCTGGATCACATGTAATATATGAGAGTGCCACTGGATGAACATAACCACGTGCATTAATATCAAATAATGCCAGATGATGAGTCTTTTTTTTTTTTTTTTACATGGATATATATATACATAAAGAGTAAATAATCCAATCATTGACTTGTTATAGGACCACGTATACATTATATATATATATATATATAAAAAGAAGAAAGGTGGGGATAATAAATACTTACAAAAGCAAAAAATTGATTTTCAGTATCTGTTGTATAAACTTGAGTATCATCTGGAATCGAAAACATATTTGTTGTATCAAGATCAGGATGTCTATTATTTAATAATCAGATGAATATTTTGATATATACACATATCACACATATATAAAAGAGAAGAAATTTTTTTTTTTTACTCAAACTGTTCAGATGTTTGATCTACTGATACAATTCTTAATACAAAAGCATTAAAATCGAATTGTTCTAATCCAAGCTTATGTAATGATTCTTTACTTTGTTCAGGGTCTTTTAAATCGAAATAGATATGTTCTGAAACAACAGCTAAAGGTAAAGGTCCTTCTAATTCGGAAAATTCACTAATTAAAATGAAATCTTGAGGTAATGGGGATGGTAATAAAGGGGTTGATGCATTGGAAGAAAAAGCCGTTTCATTACATTCTTGTTGTTTTTGTTGGATCGATCGTTGGTTTTTATTATTACTATTTTCACACACCATGTTTTAGTTTCTTTTTATATATATAAAAAGCGCATTCCAAAAAAAAATTTAATCTTACAATAGATCGTCTTTTGTTTTTTCGACCATGTGAGAATAAAAGTTTTTAAATTAAAAAAAGAAGAAAAGAGAGACAAGAGAGAAAGACAAGAGAGAAAGGCATACACACACACAAACACACAAACACACTATACACAGCACACACACTATAACAACAGCAACAAAAAAAATAAAAAGGAAAAGAGGAAAAGAACCCGTCCCCTCTCCCCCCCACCCCCCCCAAAAAAAAATAGTTTGTACCACGCTTTTTTTTTTTTTTATAAAAAAGTGATTTATTTGTTTGGATTTGTTTTTAATGCAGAATGAAGTCAAAGGGTCAGGTGTGTGAAAGCCCTTTAGCTCGGAATTTTGCTTGGCGATCTCTTTATTATTTTAGGTGTTTTTCCTGGGAGAAGCCCCCTTTGCTATTTTTTTGTAGTTTGGATTTTAAATAGACAACTTTATTATTCAACATTACATCTTTTAATCTCATCAAAGAGTCAAATAAAATTCTTATCTAATCATAAAGATAAGACCTATTTAAATAGGATGGATGGATGAAAAAACTCAAACTTTTACCAAAGTATGATCAACATATAATACTCTCTATTATAAAATGTTTAAACTTTATTATTATTATTATTATTCTATACGTCTCTCATTATTATTTAAGTTATTTGTTTTCACTTTTTTTAAGCTGATGACAAGGATGATGAATTTTCATATTTTTCCAATGATTTGTTTAATAAACCCTTGTAAAAATTAATAGTATCCCCTGCTTTACTCATATACATATCAATCAATTCAGGTGTAACATTTTCAGCTATAAAATAAATAATTAGTCATTCATTTATATTTCCTTCCCC
This sequence comes from Circinella minor, assembly GCA_016758965.1. Classification (NCBI taxonomy): domain Eukaryota; kingdom Fungi; phylum Mucoromycota; class Mucoromycetes; order Mucorales; family Lichtheimiaceae; genus Circinella; species Circinella minor. The sequence goes on from JAEPRB010000349.1 coordinate 10,391, forward strand.
CTCCCCTCTTTCAACTCTCTATTTCCATTCAGTTGAATATATATATATATATATAGACTTACGAATTTGTTCAGGACGAGGATGAGGACGAATAACATCACCTGGTAAAGCTAAAAGTGTTTCACCTATAAAATCATTATAATAATAATAATAATAAATGTTAAGTAAAAAAAAAAAACAAAAAAAAAAAAAATGAAAGAACAAGAAAAGAATCAATTTTACCTTTAAGTGATTCATCTTCAATACATTTTAAAACAGCTTTAACAACAGTATTAATATTTGTCATTGGAAAAACAGCACCAAATTCATATAATGGAGTACCCATCATTTCATGAGCAATAGTAGATGGGAAATTAGTATTCACACCCCCTGGACACTATTAGTAGATTATTAAAAAGGTTTTAGTAAACAAAAAAAAAACCCCCAAGGATATATATATATATATATATATATGAGTCACTTACTACTGAATTAACACGAATATTAGCAATATGAGGTAAAAGATCAAAAGATCGTGTCCAACCAATAACAGCATGTTTGGAAGCACAATAAGCTGCATAATCTCTATATATATGATACGTATATATAAAGTTCAGATATTTCATTATGTAGATGTATAAATAAGTACGTAGTTACGTACATATAAAATACTATTTAAACTTACAAATCTGCATTAAAAGATCCCATGGATCCCATAGAGACAATTACACCACCACCTCTTTTAGTAAGATGTAAAATAGCTACTTTGGTGCCTACGTATAATTCAATATATATATATATATAAATTTGGATTGGGAACTTTTGAATATATAATCCAACTTCCCCCCCTCTCTTCGCAACCACTCATTCAACATCATTTCACATTATTACATACCTTTAATAACACCCATAACATTGACATCCATCATAAATTCATCTGCTTCATCTGATTAAAAAAAAAAAAGAAGGTTATTTAAATAATGTTTCGTTGAAATAGATATAAACATAAGATAAAATATATTGAATTTACCATCTAAATCCTTGAAAGCCGATGCAAATCCACCTTTACCAGTACCAGCGTTAAGAAATGCAATCTAATATCATCAATTTTTTTTTTAATTATTCCCAATATATATATATATATAAATATAATATTAACAAAATAAAAAGAAACAATATAAAATTTACATCAACACCACCAAATTCTTTTTCTGCACGTTGAAATAAAGCAATATAATCTTTATATTTAATGACATTGGTCTTTTGAAAAATAGCAACATGAGATCCAATTCTATATAAAATTATAGATAATGGATTAAATAAAAAGAGTATATAGAGGCGTATTAGCTTTTTTTTTTTGTTTACGTACGTAGATAAGCATTTCTAATTGTATTCAAAAGAAACTTAACTTGTCATTGATTTCTTTAACAGCTTCTTCACCTGATTTTTCTGAAATATCACCAATTACTATTTTAACACCTCGTTCAGAAAGTGCCATAGCAGTTGCTTTTCCAATACCAGAACCACCCCCTGTAATAACAGCCACTTTTCCAGAAAAATTATTAATTTGTTGTACAGTCATTTTATATATAAAAAAAAAGTGTTGTTAGTAGTAGAGAAAGAAGAAAGATTTTATAATTGCATACATACAAAATAGAACATTTTATAGGTACGTAAACATTAGAGTAACCCTTTTTTTTTTTTTTCTTTAACATGTTTGTAATACCAAGAGGTATTACGAATATTCTGAATTGATTCTAAAAACTTACTATAAAAATCTTGAATAACTATGTAACCTTGCATTTATGGTTACTCAAGATTTTTCTTTACATCAAAGAAGAAGGGAAACAAACGACTCTTTAAAAGAAGAAAAAAAAATTCTTGTGTAATCTAATATTCATTTATATATGTCTTATTAGAATAAGCAAAATTAGTTTGATATGTACTACGTATAAATTATAAATATTATTATATATTAGTAACTTGTCTTGTCGTATTACCATTAGAATTTTTGTTGACAAAAAAAAAAAAAGCATCATTTTCAATTATCACACTTTTTTTTTTTTTTTTATATATACCAATGATCAAGTAACATAAGTTACACATTGAAAAAATATAGAACGAACGAACAAGGTGTTTACTTTATTGGAAAAAAAATAATCTTTGTAACACCATGTTCAGTATATTCCCCTCCTTCTAATAATAATGTTAACAAAACAATTAAAAGAGAAATATATATATATATATATATATAAGTCAATAAACTTGTTATAGAACGGTTTTAACTAATGTATATAATAGAACACATAGTAAACAAAAAAAAAAACAATAAATCAATATTATTTTTTTTCGTATAGAAAATAAACTATAATTCATAAGAATCTCGTGTAAAATCTTTATAAATGAGAAAACCAGAACAAACATAATTATTTTTCTTTTTTTTGTCAAATATCGCACAGATCACCAACTCAGATTCTTTTTTTTTTTTATCAACATCATTCTTAACGGAACAGTTATCCGAGAGAAACATGTGTAATCTTTCCCATTTTTGCTAAAATATTATTCTGTGTTTTGTGTACGTACGTTGGATTCTTTTTTTTTTCGCACTCTGACTTGTATGTAAGGAAAGATATAGTTTGATCATATATATATTATAGAATACGTATAAATAGTGTTTAATAAATTATCAGACAAATTGTATATATTTATATGATGTGTTAAAATAAATACATATACATCCATAGTTGTTATATGTAAAAAAAAAAAAAAAAAAGGAAAAGTTAGAAATGGAAACCGAGTAAAATAATTTTTTTATATCTGGTAGTTTAAGCCCTGACATGTTGTACCACATGTAAACTCCCTTTATTTAAAAGAAAAAAGATACTTTTTGTCCTACGTACACATTGAACAAAGTGCATTAGTAAAAATTATTTCGCGAACCACTCAACTATTATACTAATAAAAACAGATGTAGATTCTACTCAAATTATGTATCAAATAACTATCACTTTTTTTTTTTTTTTTTTACGACAACGATCAATTATATAAACAGTGATTATATGTTCTACAGTGGGTATCTAAAATAGCATATTTCAATCTGGCTGCATAATTTATATTTTTAATATCGAACGAAAATAATCATAATTGTTGTTCACTATTTAGATCATTTACACTTCTATAATAAAATATTCTTTTAAATGTGAGGAAAAACAATCTAAAGAAACATAAAATTTCTTTTCTCTTTATTATTAATGTAAGAAAAATGGAGTCAGTGTATTTTGAACCTGTTTTTTGTATGCATATAAAAATAAAGAATCTCTTCTTCTCTGGTGCTGGATCCCAAAAATTAAGGTTCTCTCTTTTTTTCATTATGACTATTCGAAAACCTTGTAAACGTAATATAGTAGGAAAATACACTTTTTGCCTAATGATAAATAATGAGTTTATAATTAAATATTTTATAATTTAGGTTGTCAAGCAACCAGAAAAAAATGCACATGGCCACAACAACAGCAACACAATACGACCCGAACCAACAATAGTAACAGTAATGTTTCATGTATACGATGTGCGAAATCACGTTTTCAATGTATACCTTCTGATACTACAAATAAACTTCATTTTAATTTTGAACCAGAAGGAACGATTGATGGTCAACCAGAATTACACCAATGGCAACGCCAACTTGATGACATTGAAATTAATTTTAAAAAAATGAAGGACACTGTACAAGACTTGTTATTACCTCCAACACCAAACAAGAACACTATGAGCCATCATAGTAACAAACTAGAATGGAACTTGATTATTAGTCCTAATGGATATGTTCGTTTGGGAACAATAATTAAAAGCCTCGATGAGTTGCTTTTATATAGTCAAGCCTCGATGCGATATCTTTCTCCATTCAGTGGTATTTTTGAAACCGAACATATTCGACTTGAAAATTCAACAGCCAGTATCGCCATTACTTCCATGAGTTATCTATTTCGTGTAGTGAATAATAAACTTGTTGCACAGAATTATCAACATTGTATTGCATCTAATAAATCAACATGGAAAGCAATAGAAACAACAACAGCCATGGGGAGTAATAACTACTATGATATGACTACTATTAATAATTCCCATCATCATGATGACAACTTTTATAAAACTCAAATGGAAAAACTAATTCATTTATATTTAGAACATATCAACCCACTATTTGGATTATTGCATGAGCCTACTTTTAGAACGTATTACAAAAGCTTTGGTAATCCATTAGATTGTCCTATTGCACTTTCTCTTTGTGTCGAAACGGCTATTATGTTACGTAGTTGTGCCAACCTTTCTTCCATCGAAAGTCGACATTTGGCAGATTATTTTTATTATAAATCCAAGGATATTCTTACGGATATATTTGATGATCCCAAACGACCTCTTGAAACGGTCATGACCATTACATTTTTATTATCCTATCTTTTTAATGTACGAATGAATTGTATCGAAGCACGATTATATGTCACGATATCCTTGTTATTATGTAATGAATTAGAGAAACAATTTAATCAATATAATAATGATGACGATAATGATTGTCAATGTAAAAATTGTCAGCAAGAACAACAACAACAACAACAACATCCATACCACAATCACCATGACAATAATAAAAATAAAAATGAAATGATGATGGATCCAATGGTTGGAAAAGTTATGTTTCAAAGACATCGACTTGAAACAATGATTAGTCAACGACTCATTGAATTATATTTATATGGTCAAGTTGATTTTTTTAATACTGTCATAGCAACAAATATTCAAATTTTGGAGGATGAACCTCAAAGTGTGAATGAACACTATACTGTTCATAATGCTATACTTGAACTTTTTAAAACACGATATATGAGTACCCTATTGGTTAGTAAATAAGCCATTTATTTTAGATATATGTATAAATGGATTTTTATAACTAAATGTAGTCATTCATCATAGTAGTGCTAATATCCAATGAACAACTTTTTTTTCTTTATTTGCATCATATCAAATGATGTTGTATGTGTGTATGTGTGTGTTTTGCAATAGAAACAAGTCAACCAGGTAATGCACGGCGAAAGTAGTGATTTACGATTAGATTTTATCTTACTATTTGAAACTGTTGTTCGAGAATGGTGGACCCAACTTTCACCTGAATTACGTTTCTGTGATGATCCATATAAAGTAGACAAAACTTATATGCTTACTATTCAGCCACAAAATTCAATGCAAATTGCTTCATTTGCCACTTTACATTTATGGACTGCTGTTATTCATTCATCCATTTTAAAAGCACGTATATCCAGTTCAAGTCATGATTTAATACATTTACTTCAAGAAAAAGCAGCATTGACAGCTTGGAAATCATGTCAAATGACTGTATATGCACTTGATAAAAGTTGTCAAATATATGGAAATAATATCATGTCAACGTCTTGTAAGTGTCTTACACATATATATACATACAATATAAAATTAAATAGTACGTAAATGAATATTTTTTTTTTTTAAAAAAAAAGAAATAATATATTTAATTAAATATATTTGTACCTATATTCATAATAATTAATAGTGATTCACTTTGATTACTTGCGTCTAATGTATGCACTATCGAGTGTTATTACCTATGGTAATTTACAGATTGATCCAGAGGATATGCAAGATATACTTGGAAAATGTGATACTATTCAACAAAATTATATCCCAAATGACCATCGAGTTCCTTTAGGACATTCCAAGCTAGAAGAATTTATGACATCCATTTCTAATACTTCTACTCGTAGTAATCATACCTATGAACAACAAGAAGGAAGTCATCCAGAGAAACCATTAAATGTCTATTATGAATATCCTCTACCTGGACTAGCATTACTCTCTGATCTTTGTTCGACCGCTTTTCATCAATTGGAAAAACTATATTATAACTCTAATAATTCTAATATTTAACTAAAAAAAAAAATAAGCAATTGTATACCCATAGTGAAAATAAAAATAAAAATATACTTTTATCGTGATCGTTTTTTTTTTTTTTTTTTTTTTTCGTTTTCTCGGTATAATGCTGTACAAAAAAATATTATGATTTTTATTTCGAATAATATAACATTTACACAATGCTAATAAAACAAAAGCAAAAACTCGGTTAATAATAATTCATTTTGCTGTTATAGAAACACATTTTATTCTTTCTATATAAATACAATTTTAATATATATTTCAAAATATCTTTAATTACTATTAGTGTCAATTTTATTATTATTATTATTACGTACGTATTTCTACGTATTTTTAAATTTCGGCTTCTGTCTTTGTAGAATTATCGTATTTCTCTAATGATTTCTGTAATACACTCTTGTAATAATCAATGTTTTCTCCTACTACTTTCATATAAAGTTCTGTCAATTCAGGTGATCCATTCTCGGCTATTTTATATTTTGAAAAAAAAAAAAAAAAAACAAAATGTTATTAAATTATTAAACGTATTCATTTTGTCTCTACGTATATTATATCTTACCAATTAAATCAGGACGAGGTTGAATCCGAATCACATCACCAGGAAGGGCTAAAACCGTTTGACCTAGGAAAGTATAAATAAATATATATACGTATATATATAATGAATACTCAAGAATTCAGTTTTTTTCTTTCTTTCTTTTGATATATATATTACCATGGAGAGATTCATCTTCAATACATTTTAAAGCTGCTTTTACAACCGTATCTATATTTGTCATTGGAATAAGAGATGCTCCTCCTGCACTACCAAACAATGGAAGATTACACATATCATCAAGTAATGCATTACCGAAATTGGTGGCAACACCACCTGGACACTTTTATAAAATATATATATATATATATATAATTCACTATTATTAGTTGGATGTTTGAATTATAATAAATAAATGTATGTATTTATATAGATACAACATTGCTTAAATATATATAACTTACAATTGCATTGATACGAATATTTGCAATTTGAGGTAAAAAATCCATCGATCTTGTCCAACCAATAACAGCATGTTTGGAAGCACAATAAGCTGCAAGATTACTATTTTTAGAGAAAAGGTGAGTGTCGGTACGTATATATATTATTAAAAAAAAAGAGAGAGAGAGAGAGAGAGAGAGAGAGAGAGAGAGAGAGAGAGAGAGAGAGAGATAAGAAAAGAAGGCAACGAAAATTTACAAATCTGGATCAAAACCTGCTGTCGATGCAGTCGTTAGAATTACACCTCCACCTCTTTTTGCAAGATGTAGAATGGCTACCTTGGTACCTATATATCAATATATATATATATATATATATATATGTACTAAGTTATTAATGATATAAAAAAAAGTACGTAGTATATATACAACAATGTAAATAATCTGTTATATCATTCCACACCTTTAATAACACCCATTGTATTAACATTCATTGCAAACTCATCTTGTTCATCTATATGTTAATATAATATTTACAAGTTAGTAAAACATTGCTTATCTGTGAAAAAAAGAAAAAATAATAATAATTTTTTTTTACCATCCAAATCTTGAAGAGCAGAAATATATCCACCTTTTGCAGTACCCGCATTAAGATGTACGATCTAGAAAGATTGATATTTTACAGTAGTACATGTTTAAAGATCAATAAAGAGGTATCTATTACAAATATTACTGTAAAATATAAAACTTACATCAACACCACCAAATTCTTTTTCTGTACGTTGAAATAAAGCAATATATTCTTTATATTTTGTTACATTGGTTTTTTGAAAAATAGCAACATGAGATCCAATTCTATATGTTTTATAATAAGGATTTGTACATAGTTCAAGTAAAAAAACAAAACAAAAATTCATACATACTTGTCATTAATTTCTTGTGCAGTTGCTTCACCCGCATCTTCTGCAACATCAGCAATAACCACTTTAGCACCACGTTCAGCAAGTGCCATTGCAGTAGCTTTACCAATACCAGAAGCAGCACCTGTCACTACAGCCACTTTTCCATTCAAACTATTTATTTTTTGTACATTCATTTCTATATACGTATAAAAGAAAAAGGATGGTCTATTTTTTTTTTTTTTTTTGGTTACAAAAATATTAGTAAAAAAAAAAAAAAAAAAAAGGGGAGGGGGGAGGACAAAGAAGAAAAGAAAAGTATTCCATTTTAATAATTTAGCTTTTGTCAAAAAGTTGTACCTACGACAAACTTTCTTTTATTTATAGGACTTTTTATGTATATAAATTTGTCTTGCTGTGTTACCTATTACAAATGTTATATGTACAAATGATGCTTTTTTTTTCTTACCAATATAGTTACACAGTATCGAAGAAAAAAACTTTAAAAAAAAAGTGTTTGGTTTTCGGATGCTTCTCAATCTTATTTTGGAGAAAGACCTTTTCAGCCATCTTCTTCCCTTTTTTTTTTTTTTTTTTTTTTTTTTTTTTTTTGAAATAGATTGAAATTTGAAACAGTATACAAACTAGGTTCTCTTTTCTCAGTCTCATAAATTGCACAGCCTTTTATTATTAAGGTTATAATTATCCATGTATATTATAGAATACCCAATCATGTATAGTTAATTGAAGATGGTCCAGGTGGGACTTATTTGGTTGAGAAAAAAACATTTATTATACAAATACGTATATAGAAAATCGGATGATATCAATAAAACACGAAACACATTACAAGGAACAACTAGGTATTTGTCAAGCTCAAGTATGTCAATAACAATAAAATGTGTAATCTTCTTCATATGTTATAGTTTTATAAAAAAAAAATTGACAACTAAATAATAACAGCAGTTTGCCCAATTATTAAAAATCAACACATAAATCATTCATCACGCCATTTATAAGTAGTTTACGTACTAAACTTTTTTAAAAGAAATTATTAACTTTGGTGTGTTTCATCATGGATTATTCTCAATCTTTAAAAATAACAATATCCTTTTCAAAATCAGTTTTAAGTTTATTTAATTTAGAGAGAATATAAGATTCCAAATATGTCTCAATTTTGACAGTGTCGTTGTAAAAAGATATGTGCCGGTATATAAAGTAGAGTAATAATATGGAAATAAAATACATATATGCATAATAATAATATGATAGATTATAGTTTATTTCGAACAAAAACTAAAATAGCATTGATATTTATCTAACAATTATATTTCTTGGTAATTATAATGTATAAAGATATCTTGTTTCTTGACATTGTAAATTCTTATTGGTTGGATATTACACCCACATTCATCTTTTTGAGCTTCATATCCTTCTGTGCTATCTGACCTCGAATTGATTTCATCCTCTTCAGAAAATTGCACGGTTTGAAGCTCATGTATATGTTTTGTCTCCAAAACAGTGTTGAATTTTGTATAGTTAGTTAAGACCAGCCGTTTTAAAGATAAATCGGCTGCTAATAATCTGGCAAATGAGGCGGCGTGATTTTCTTCTTTCGGTATTGTGTATGAGCCTTTTGTATACGTAATGGTATGTTCCTCTGAAATACATTCAGAGGCAAATATCACCCGTTTCAGATCTTTCCATTGAAATTGGCAAGTTATGGACTTTGAATCTTTTCATAATTCTCTAACACCACCAAGTTGATTTGTCCTCCATTTCCTACTAAGGAGCGGATTTTGTAGTTCTTTTTCCTTGAACAAAAATCGGCTTTTAACGCAGGATTTTTGTTCATTTGATAAGCACTGGAAGTTAAATTTGACCACGAAAAATTAAAATGAGCTATCTTTTTTGAAAGTGAGCCATCTAATTTTGACCTTGGATTGTGTCAAAAGAGAATATGAGCTATCAAATTATAAAAAATAAAAATAAGATCCAAATAAAACATAGAAATATATTTGTTATTTATATTTTATTAATTTCAAAGATATACTGTAACTATATTAGAGTAAATGTATTTTTTATAATCTTTTTTTTTTTTTTTAGCTTACCTCACAATTGTACCCCAGCAGCGGTGCTAAAATACCTTTTTTTTTTTTTTTTTTTTGTAAAATAAAACCCGCAATGTATCTCCAGCAGTGGTTGTAAACGGGGTGGAAAAATGGATCGATTGAAAAAAAAAATGACAATCGTTTGTAAAGTACATACCCGCACTCAGGGGATGTAAAAAAAATTCCCCATCTTTTACTTCATGGAGAAATATCATCGGGGGTTGCTATTTTGATTCTAAAATAGAAACGATTATACCTCCACTGCTAGGGTTGCCTATAAGTATTTCATTTTATCAATATGGTTCATTTCTTGAAATTTAGACAACTCAGCTTTTTTTTTTTGGTAAGTACATTATTATCAAGTTCATTGATGAGGTGAGGTGTGTAGAATATCTTTTTAACGTGACTTGATGTACAACATATATCATCGGGTAACGTCTCCATTTTTTCTTTTTCATCGTCAGTACAATTCATGTCACTTTTATTATATATTTTAAGCGTTTCTTCTACGTAAACGTCGCCTGAAGATTCTTCAAAATTGTTATATTGCCCTCATTTTAACTTGACCCATTCGCCACCTCCAAGTTTGAGATCAGTGGTAAAGAAAGTTGAGTATATGATCGAAAAGGTTTTGTAAATAAAATGATTTCTGTTTCTTTTTCATGAAGTTATATTCTATTAAGATAATAGTTTTATAAAAAAAAAAAAGAAAAAGTATAGAATATAAATTGGGGGAGGGGAAAGAAAAAGAAAATGATGGGAAAAAAAAAGATGAACAATAAAGATACATTTTATTCACCACTGACTTTGAAATAAGGGGCAATATCAAGGATTCTACTAATTCTTTCAATACTTCAACAAACAGTGGAGGTAGTATTTTGCTCAGTTATGTACCTGGCTCAGTAATAAAACCAAAACAAAAAAATTTCAAACTTACTGATAACCATTCACAAATTCATCGAAAACTAAATGTTAAAGGACGTTCGACCTATATGTATTATTAAAGAATGTAACAGACACGCTTTGTAGAGCATATGATTATTTGACAGTCAATCAGTCCATTATTTACCATCATACCACTGAAAAGCATTTGCTTACTCTTACTCGCATCCAACCAAAGGTAGCTGGTAGTAACTCTGAGAATACTCTTGAAGCACACCAACAATGTGTTGGGTATATTATCGAGAACAACATAGAATTCAATAAAAAATGTGTTTTTATTGGTCAAAGTGAATTCGTAATGAATATGGTACCTCCAGTTGCGTAATCCGGGCCAAAAAGGTGTTACCTTGCGCATTCTTGGATGCATTTCATAGTATGGCCTAATACTACTCGAGCCAATAATTAGTATCCTTATTCGATAATCATGTACCATGTATTCACTTTTTAAGATTAGCATAATCGATACCTTTCTCCACTAACAATGATCACTTTTCTTTATAATATGTTAAAGTGTTCAATGTGTGATCAAAGTACTTTGTAAAAAAATATAATAAAATAAAAAAAAGAAATAATACCCTACGTACGTACATAGTAGAACGAAAAAAAAAAAGATGACACTAATATAATAGTACAAAACGACAAAAAAAAATCAAATCAATATAAATATGAATAAAAATAGCTTATAGGTAGAAATCACTTTTAAAAGTCATAGCTTCGTCTTGTAGCTCATGATAGACTCCAGAGCCAAGGTTTTGATTCTTAAACAAGACTTCTATTACATCCTCATATGAAATATTGTTGTAATATTGTTGAATGAGTCAAGCACAAGCAGTAAGCACAAAAACACTTTGTATGAAAGATAGCGGTATAGTCTTCAAATGTAATTTTTTTGTTAGAATGAACTTATGTTGGAAAATCCTGCTTGTCGATGGATTCCGTAATAGCAAGCTTATATTAATATATAAACATCAAATATTAGTATAAGTACAATATTTCCATTACATAAATATTTCAAGATGTCGTTACTGAAGTCTTCAAAAATAAAAATAAAAACAGTATATGATTTTTTTTACTTTAGGAATTAATTCTTAATTTAATTTGATATATATACAATATACTTATTTAATAGATCTTCAAATGGGTTGAAATTTCAAAGTATTACGATTCAACTAGTCTTTCATATTTTTATTCATAATTCTTTTATTTAAAGTAGAGTAAAACCCAGTTTAAATAAGACATGTTTCATATATTATAGCAGACTTGAACAAGAGCAAGCATAAATAAAACAGACGAAGGGCGCGCCATGTTACTAAAGTGCCCGCTCAGAATTGGCGCGCCCCACCTCGTCTGTTTATGAATTTTTGGCGCGCCCATAGTCATTCCTTTATTTATTCAGAGCTGATATTATGGCTGTATTGTATTAAAAAACGGTGATGGTTTTTTTTTACTTACTGTCGTTTGAAGCTGTCTTACGTAGACAATGTGTCCCCTCCTACTTAGGATTTATATAAACAATTTTTACTTTTGCTTTTATTTGTACAAAGTCGATCATGAAGTTTTTTTTTTTTACTTCAACAGCCAAGGGAGCTTTCACAAATGTCGTACTCACCTGAAAAGAAGAGCTTTTTATCTCTGAAAACTGGATGTCATTTTCATATTTTTAATGATATATGATATATACGTAACTCGTTTGTAAGATAGCCATATATGGCTCTACGGTAAAGTAAAAAAAAAGTCACATCATTTATTTGTTATCTTCTTGATAATGATAGAAATTATATAATATATAACATGATGAACTGGACAAAATAGCCCTGAATTGAAAATAAAAGGTTTTTGCTATGTATATAACTATGCAATGTTATTGTTTACGGGATATAACAGCTGAATCTCATGTTTAAACATATCAATTGCTGTTTTGCGAACAACGGCTCCTTTACGTGATCTTGGCAATTGTTTATCAAAAGGTAAAATGTGTATTCTATCGGGAACCGAAACAACTGCATTATAAAGAGCGTATTTATTTCCTTGCCGTACCGCTTCATGCACTACATAATAGCAGGAATTTCATTACTTATTTTTACATTCCATATAACCCTGAGACACATGATACCTATTTTTAAGAAACTATATTACCTTTGTCAGAAATTTTCTTTGAAGAATAATCAGATGCTTTTTCTCGATCCAGTTCAATCAGTACAGCTGTACATTCTCTATTTTCTCCTACAATAATACAGTTTCGAATTATTTGTTCACTACATATTATTTTTTCCATAGGTGTAGGGATTACTTTTTCACCATATGACCTAATTACAAAAAAGAAAAAAATAATACGTATTCCCATAAGATAAATAATAATTATGATTTTTTTCGTTCTTGTCGTCTTGTTTGTATAATAATAATGTCACTAAATTCTTATTCATTAATGTATTTTTTATATCCTTACGTACGTCTTAAATGCATCATCTATTCTTCCAACCAAAGACCAATAAAAAGACCCATCAGTTAATTGCTTTTGCTTTACAAATAAATCCCTGGTAGCGAAATCACCATTAGGTCTGTTAGCAACACCTTTGGCAAGCGAAAGATGATTATTGTGAATAATACATTGATATAATTCTTCGTCACTACTTATTTTGTTATTGCTCTTGAGTTCCAGAGATTCATTTAGACTATCATATTTCTCAAAAGATATATATTGCATTAATTCGCTTGTTACATGGACACTATATCCATGACAATTTTTCTTTGAAACATCGGATAAACAAATAATGCCAGTTTCTTACAATATAGATTGAGAAAGAGTAATGGTATGGTTACAAATTAGTATTATCTACTTACGCGTACATGATAAAAAGATCGAGACGACCGGAAAAGAAAAGAATAGTCCTCCATACCTGTTGATCCATAGTTACTTTGTAGATTCAGTCCTTTTGACATCAAAAAGTCACCAATCGGCTTACAAAGCATTCCCCCAAAGTACATGCAAAATTTGATTCTTTTGAATACCGTTGCTATTTTCGTTTGATAGTGATTGCTACCATTATTAATATCACGACTTGTTACTTGCTGCTTTTGCTCTTGTTCATCTTTGACTATCATATAATTAGCCAGTTGTTCCAGGATAGCTGGAGGAGCGAACAGAAATGTACCATGAAACGTTTCTGAAGCGGCAAGCAAATCTGCTGGTTTTGGTCTGTTATTATGAAATACAACAATACTGGATCCAGCTAATATTGCTGACAGCAAAAAATCAATGTCGGGACCCGTTATCAATAAGATGGGAATTAATAAGACATCAGAAGGTTCAAAGGGTACATTGGCATCATGCATTCGCTGGGACAGTGTCACGAGAGCCGAGTACAGAATGGATCGTGTGCTCCAACCAATTAATTTGGGAAGTTTAGTTGATCCAGAGGTATGCATGTAAATAACTATATCAGTTGAAAGAGTTTCCTTTCTACTGTTGCTCTTGTTAATAATGTCGTTGCTGTCAGTCAAGAGTAGTGTTTGTTCTTGAGTGTTATTCTTCGGCGATGAAATATTACAACTGTTATTCTTAATGCCTTCATCTCCTAGTATCCCTGTTGCTACTGGTAATGACGGCGATGTTACTTTTATATTGTTCGCGAGTTCGTCAATATTAAGTTGATTATTCCATATTTTGATTTGAATACTATTTAGAGCTGCTGTTGTTGAATGATCTTTTTGGATCATATTAATAGTGGCCATCATTACTTCTTTTGCACATCTCAAAGCCTTGTTATAACATGCTTCTGAAGTAACTATATAGCTCACATTTGTTTTTTGAAGCAGATGAATAATAGCAGCATCAGAATCATGAGTTGCCAATGGAAAATAAATTAAACCAAGTTTTAATGTGGCAAGTAATGTAAGTACTGATTGTACTGGATCATCGTTAAGAACTGCGAGGCATTTCTTTTCTTGAACTGTCGCCGTCGATTCATTTTCTTCTTCTTGTACTTTATGTAAAGAAAAAGAAGAAGACTGAGCTTGCAAAAAAGTAGGTTTCCATATGTTCGCCAAATTAGTACTAATATTATCAACCTGACCGTATGTTAAGATCTTGTATTCCAATGAATTAGGGTATGGTTGGTAGCGTATAAAGACTCTGTCGTGATAACGAGTTGCATATGTTTTAAATAGTTGAATAATTGAATCAAAATCTGTATATTTTGGAAAAGCTGAATAATAATAATCTTGAGTCATAATAAATTATACGTATCAAGCAATAGTAACAGTGATAATAAAAGAGAAAAAGGAGGTAAAGAGATATATACATTAAGGTAACAATGTTATGGGATTATTTTATAGTTGAAATAAGTTAGTGTTTACAGGCATGTTAGTATGTAAAAACCATTCACCTGGATTATGTTTCAACATTCAATCTTGATGTAAACATTAAAACAGGTAATGTTATTGCTACTATTCCGATTAACAGGAAATTATTATTTTGTATTACGTATGAAACGAAACGGTTGCCTATCAAATTTAAGGACGTGTTATATTTGACTTGGTAAAATTTAGCCAATTCCCATTTGCATACGTAGAATGGTTTCGAACCACATCAAATGCTTAAAAGTAATAGAAAAGCAAAAGGAGTAATAAATATTACTGTGCATAATTATTTTGATTTTTGCTTATCATACATGGTTAATGGCACTAATGGGAATAATATATCGCAAGCTTATTTTATTTTGTCAATTTTTTACACTACATGAGTATTATTTTTGTGATTATCATTTTAGCAAAACTCTTTTTGTCTCTATATATGAATAAAGTACAGCTTTCTGGTTACAAGCAATGTATATTTTGAAATGCTGATGACGTTTGGTCACAATATACATCTATTATTATTATAACCCCTGACTGTACACTCTTTTCCCTTATCTTTTATTTTTTTATATACTTTCATATAGAGGCTAGTGAAAACAGCAGTCAAACAACAGAAGAGACATTAAAAGTTTATACAGTATTTTTTAATTATTTCATTGAAATAATAGTATCGATATCAAACAAGAGCAAAAATTGAAACAGAGTCTTTAAATTGATGATTGTCTTCGGTACTACTAAATAAAAAGTAGTGATATTGTAGACACTTGGTTTATCGATATATATATTTGCCTGAATGTTATGCAAGTCCTTATTTTTTATTAGAAGCGCGTGTACGGAACCATCTACTTCAGTATTAGAAGGAATGGACGACTCATTTAATTATAGTCATTGTTATTCTTGCTATCATAATCTGTGCAAGACGTTTTGGGCGTATTAATCTAGTCGTGCATGTTGGCATTAGCTGAAAATAGTAGCTCATCTCTAGTTTTGACACTTTGGATTGATGAGATGCTACACTTTAGTGTGTCCTTGCTAGTTTACTATCGTTCTTTCGGCGTTTTCAACATCATCTTCAGTTTAATAAGATGTCTGTGTGCTTCCTTGTTTGACCAATCTGATTTCAGTTTCTATTCTAATTACATGTTTGTCTATTTTATTTGGTCATATTTTACTTTTTATATTGGTTCTACGTACAAATTACGAAATATACTAACAAATCTATTCTTTTACGTACAATAGACTTTTTTTTTACGTATATTAATTCATTTGTCACTACGTATTCCTGTCCTAGTATTATGATCATTACCTTTAGTCAAGATTAGCATACTTTTTTTAGACACTACCAATGATATTAATGTAAGTGCTGAGTATATCAGTTTAATTTTTGTTGTTTTTGTTTCATTTGGCAGGCCGTTAGCTTTGAGCTTTGTAATCTAAACTGTTTCAATAGATCCTTGTGAAGATGAATACAAAGATAGAGTCGTATTTAAAAAATACAACATGGTGCAAACATTTTTTTATCTTTATTCTGTGACAAACATTTAACTCTTCCGTACCATTTTTTCCGTTCATTTTTTAGCGCCATATGTATAAATTACATCCAATTTTTTTTTAAAAACAATATATACACTCATACGCTCATTCTTCTCCATTTTTGTAATTTGATGTTATTTATGTAGGGCATATTATTGGAGTTACGCAGTGCGTCCGAGACTCGCGTCCAGAGCGTCAAGCGGACTTCAACTCAATATGAAATTTCCTAATATGTTCGATTACCCGCGTGTAACGCGGGAAGCCAAGCAAAAATGTTGTCAAAACATGAATGTTTCTTAATAAAAAATAAAACAAAAGTGTGTTTTCCAACCATTATAATAATAGTTTATTTTTTGTTAAAGTTTGATTGAAGAGGAAACATATAAAAAAAATATAACATTAAGGATAGTATCATATATGATAGTTTAAAAAATATCTTAATTGAGGTGATCTAGTGGTGAGCAAAAAATAAAAAAAAAGAACTTCTTGAAATTACTTCTTTACAATTCGTTGAATCAAAGAACTATGCTAAACATTTCATGCCAAGATTATAAATCATAAGCTAATAGCATATAGTTCTACTCGGTATACATGCTAAGCTTTTCAATCCCAAATCAGAACCGTAAGCTGATGAATAAAAACTATTCTAATAATAAAATAATCTTTGCTCAGCAGCAATGAACTAAAAACTATATAAACGTTGACGATTATCACAACGACTCGTAATCCTCCTCTCTATTATCATTTTTTCCCTTTTTTTATTCTATCAATTATGCCTCGATCACAAAAACAACAACGTCAAGATAATGCTGGTTCTTCAGCAAGAAGGGAAGATATTCATCAAGCCCAATTGGAACAACAACTGGAAGATGCAGTGATCCATACAAATGAAATAGCCAAATCACTACAACCAAAAGCCACCAAGAGTGCATACAAACCCAAGCAGAAAGAGTTTAAAGAATGGTGTAAAGAAAAAGGTTTTAGTAGAATAACTCGATATCAAGTAACTGGTAAAAAGTTGAATTTATTTTTACAAGAAAAAGTAAGTATCATTTTTATTTATGCAAAACGTTAATGCAAATCTATTTCATCCAAACTAAATAATTCAACCCAGGTTCTTGGTAGAGAACGACGCACTCCTGGTAGAAGAAAGAGAAATGCA